>CAUZXS010000204.1:0-47500 GCA_963585895.1 Sepioteuthis lessoniana
AAAAGGAAGAAAAAAAAGTATGATCAAAGGACATAGAAAAGAAGCAAAAGAAAGAAGAAGAAGAAAAGAAGAAAACCGAAAAAGAAATGAGTGAAAGGGTAGAAGATGAAATAGGAAGATTGAAGAAAAAGAAGAGTGTAACAAAACAAGAAATTCAGATGAAAAAAAAAGTGGGTAGTGGGAGAATAAAGATGGAAAAAAAGAGAATGAATCAAATGAAGATGAAAAAGAGATGTGATAAATAAAAAAAAGATAACAATAGAAAAATACAAGAAAGAAAGAAAGAAAGAAAGAAAGGAAACTTGTGATGAAAAAGAAAGAACGAAAGATGTTTTCAGAAAGAAGCGAAATAATATGGAATGTGACAATAGATTGTAGTAAGAGACGTAAGGAAGGAAATAGAGGGTGAAAGATAAAATAAGAAAAAAAGAAAAGCAATAAAGTCATCCAAAAAATACTAATAAAAGAAAAGAAAGAAATTAAATGAGATGATTTTGGGAAAATGGAGAACGGAAGATTGGAATGAAAAAGATAAAAAGCCTGAAAAGGAAAGAGAAGACACCTGGGAAATTTATTTTGTTTCCAAGTTTTTTCCTTTGCTTTATCTTGATGATACTGTTCCACGTTTAGGCCACAAAGGTCACTGGGTTGGATTAGAGAATTACCTGATGCGTGTTCCAAAGCTGCAAACCAAAGTTAAAGAAAGAGAAAAAAAAAAGATTGACAGGAACTTGTTTTCCATCTCCTTTTATCGTTTATTCTGTTAATCTTTTTTTCTTTTTTTTTATAAGTGTGTCTTTTGTGTGTATGTGTGCGTCTTTTTTGTCTGTTTGTGTGTATGCGTGTGTGTCTTTGACGTTTTTGTTTAACGGTTATTTTAGGTTTCGTCATGTTTGTTGTCTTTTAATTATTGTAGGTCTTTGTGGGGGTGCGTCTGGGTGGCAATGGCAGAATAGACGTAAAAGCAATGTATCGGCAATGGGAAATGAAAGAGAGAGAGAGAGAGAGAGAGAGAGAGAGAGAGAGAGAGAGAGAGAGAGAGAGAAATCGTGACTTGATGAAAATTCATGCCGTCTAACTTTTTTCAAAGAGGAGAGTGGCCTCGAGAGAAAAAAATTGAGTTGTGACTCAAATTAGATTCTTCTTATACATGTACCAACACACACACACACACACACACACACACACACACACACACACACACACACACACACACACACAGATACTTTGGCTCTCTCTCTCTCTCTCTCTCATTCACACACACACTCACACACAAGTTAACACACATTCTATCCATATCTCTTTTTCTTCTGTTTTTCCCTCTGTATTCGTTATTTTTCTTTCCTTTTTCAACTACTGAGACTTCTTCACTTGACTAAATATGCATCACCCTCTGTTACGATAAAACTAAATTATCTTAAAACTTGAATCCGTGCCATGCAAATGACGGCATATATGAAATGAATATGTATGTCATTGCTACGAACCCTGGCAAAAATTATGGAATTAGCACACTTTTTGTTTTGTTTGGTTTCTTTGTTTAATGGCATATCAAACGTAAGTTATTTAATGCCAAAGCCATTCACCTAGAAAAACAGTAGTGGTACTATTCAACCCATAGCTGGGAGAATAAGGAGGTTCATCCCTTTCCCAAGGGTAACCTAATAACGTATAAGACTTAAAATATCCGTTATTCAATAGCTGGGTTTATAAAATATGTCTTAAACAAATTGAATTAGATAATTTCAATTATTTTTTCCCAAGCCATGCAGAGGAAAATATCATGAAATAGTCTAATACTGAAAAATAAAAATGAAATTCATTGACCAAAAATTGGAATTCAGAATAGGTTTCCTTGAGCTTTTGTGGAAGCCCTTATCCTTTCAGAAATGGATTTCTCTAATTTAAAACAATATTACTTACCAAAATCGTTCCAAATTTCTCGAATGGCAATTAATTGATTGTAAACGGAGCCTCCACAACAATCATTTAAAAAATTTTTTCGGTATGAATTTTCTATTGGATGCTGATCCAGATTGTTTACTGGCCATATCATTGCTTTTGCGTAATTTTTTTCTTGAAGAACAGCATTAATCCTCCTTAGATGCATTAGCGTCCTGAAAAATGACTTCATCATCGCCAAACTAATCTTCTATCGATGGAATGAGAAAATTATCCAAGATTTCAATGTATGCGTTCAAATTGATTGTTGAGGTAATGATAACTACTTCTCAGGGTCCTTTAAATGAGATGCAACCTCATCTCAAGATGGACTTAAGAAATTTACTTGTTTTCTAGATCAACCCTGCTGGTGAGGCATATAATGCTCTCACAATATCCTAGGTAGACCTACACCCAAGAAAGGAGTGTCCTGGAAATGGAACTAAACTGCATATGATGGTAAAGCTGTAGTTCAGGAGATCTGGGAAGAGTGGAGTACTCCTTTATTTCCATTACTCTCAGGTCCACTCTGAAGTTGTAGTACCTGTTAGAGTCCCATCTATTGGTTAAATAAGTCTATTTAAAAATTATTTGTATTCGATAGGACTATGTGAAAAAAATTCTGTATATGAATGTACAATGATTCCCTAACCTCTTAGTTAAAATAAATGCATCAATTATTATTTTTTTCAGGCTGTCATCTTTATGTTTTATTTGACCAGTACTAGACAAAGGTTGTAGATTCTTAGGCAATGCAAATTCTTCGCTTAATATCACTTTCATCTCATCATATACACGCCATGATTGTTTCTTTTTAGCCCACTTTAACCACGCGTTCTCTGTGTGTTAGTGCTTGTTTTCGTTAGGCTTTTTACCATTTTATTTAGTCGATTTCTTCAGCACTGTTACAAACATTGACTTCTGTTTTGACTCATTCATTTTTCATTTGTTTTATTTTATGAAATGTGTTATGACAAAAATATAGAACGCCTAGTTATAAGTAAACTCACTTCAGTCGTAATGGTCAGGAGGTGTTAAGCACACAATTACGGCAAGTTAACTTGTATCTAATGTTCGAAATGGTAAATTCAAGGGAAGTAACTCACTATTTTGAAAATTTCCCTTGAAATTTTGTTTTTGAGATGCTACAGACCAAAATAGATACACTTTATGTTTTATTATTGTAGATTAACTTCAGTTTTGTATATATATATATATATATATATGTGTGTGTGTGTGTGTGATGTGTGTGTGTGTGTGTGTGTGTGTGTGTGATATGTGTGTGTGTGTGTATGTGTGTGATATGTGTGCGTGTGTGTGTGAGACGAACAAAAGTTTCAACCGAAAGTCATCGTCTGGTGAAACGTTTTGTGTAAAAAAAACACACTTTTTAGAATACTTAAATGATTTGAAAAACTTTATTTTAAAATATTCAATTTATTACTAGAGAAGAGACACACACTGAGCTAGTAACGTAGCATATTTAATCTCTGAAGGAAATTTTTTTTCTGTAAAACAAGTATTTTCAACTGAGCTTTATATATCTGTTGTCAGGATACCTGGTACTGTGTTCTCCATTTAGGAGATATTTGTTAAGCATGTGAGGGATGTATTTCAAATTAGCCGAGATTACATGGTCTGTTTATTTGTTTATTTAGTGTGTTTATTTTCCACCCCATATCTCTCGATTTTATTTCAATTGTCAATTTCATGATATAGCCCATTTGTGATGTTTGGAAACTTTTTATCTGTTTATCTGGGTGTCTTTTTAATATCGCCGTATTATCGTCGAATGCATTTTTTAATCCTGTCTATGAGGATTTGTTAAATCCTTTGAGCGGAAATGTTGTTTTACACATATTAGTTTGTTGTAAGTCATAGATTCTATTCCATGTGTATATTTATTTAGTCAAGTTTTAATTTTTGTTATGTAGAAATTTTGCTTTTCCTACTTGCTCCAGTTTTTCTGCATTGATATAATCTACACTCATAATAAAGTTTTGCGAAATGGATGAGACTGTCTTGGGATAACTTGTACTTAAGCTTTTTTAAAGACATATATTACAAAAAGATAGTAAATACACAGACATTTTAAATTTACGGCAAACGTCGTCGAAAGTGATTTCCTTTAACGCGGAGACAATTTTCAACCTGAGCTTTTTTAGTCATCTACATTTTTCGTATTAGGACATTTATCAACCATGTAAAATATTGTCGACTTGTTAGAAAGTGTAGATTGAAGAAGTTACACATAACTTCGTCTCTTATACGTTGGTAAGATTTATACACGAAGTAAAGATGTCCTTAAAAAAAGACATCGCTGACACCAGATGAAAGAATGGATGCACGAATGAAGTTACCTCATGACGCTGTTATTTGAACTGATAAGTATTGCTGCCTCTGAGTATAGAAATATCACGTGAGCAATATTGAAATGTACACAATACAAGTTCAAAAATTCTGATCTCTTATATATTATGGGTAGCATCCTTTATTAAATATACTGTAAGGAGTAGAGAAAACACCCATAGGTAAATGTCCACGTACCAGGTAAGCTTTGTCAATAGATAGTCCCCATAAAAAAGTACGCCCCTACTTTAATCAAAAGTTAATTTTCTTCTAAACCAAAAATACTAGGATTTTATTATTTCTAGTGGAACGTTATATACACAAAACAGTTATCATTAAGTATTATTAATAACGAAACTCTACAGCATTAACACGCTCTGGCAAAAAATATTAACATCTAGTAGGCTAAAAATAAGTACACTCTATCTACATATCTATGTTATTTTATTTTTGGTAAGAGAAGTTTTACAATTCTATTTTTGATTACATATAACATTTCGGTTTTTATATTTTACAAGAAATGAGAAAATAGTGGTATATTGTGGTTTAAAATAAAATAACCTTTTAATCATTAAAAATTGGTTTTCATGTGAAGTACAGCAAATATTGAACTTAATATCAATTGCTTGTGAGATAAGCTCTTTTGCCAAAACATTTGCTTACTCGCACGTATATCATTATATATGCTGTTTTTTGTTTTCCAATTTAGGGAGTAAAATGCATCCAGATACTTTGCCAATGTTTTTTTTTTCTGTATCGAACTAAGTCTTCTTCTATGTATTGATTGAGTTTTACATTGTTCAAGTTTATCAGTATATTTCTTTCTTTGTTTTTCTGCTGGAGAACAACTTATTTCTCCGCGTCTCTGAATTCCTACATTTAACCATTGAGATCGTCTCACTCCTATATCGATTTGATTAGATAAATCTATCAATCAAAACTGGCATATTTTGATCGATCAAAGATGAATTTTAAATATGTCGATTTCAATACATTACGTGAAAGTGCTGAAAAATTCTCGGCCGAACCAAAAAGAAAATGACCGTTTTTCTTTTTTTAAAAGTAATTTCAGGAAAGGTTTGCCAAGCATGCTGAACTTTTAACAAGTATATGGAATATGTTCATGGCTAGTTTGATTAATTGATAAACCGAGACGGATTGAAATGCCATTAGGCATTTCAATCCGTCTCGGTTTATTTTATAGCATGAGGTTAGGGAATTGCGTTCTTTGTATGATCATATTTACATTTTGTGTGTAGTTGTTTCTAACGAAGATTTTTGCACACAACCTCACTGATCCAAATAATCTTTAACCATATCTATTTGACGCATAAATAAAACCTAATAAATATTATTATTCAAGATCAGAGGGGACCTGGGAGTAATGGATATGAAAGCACACTTCACACTTCCCCACTCTCCAGAACTAGAGCCTCACATTCGAATGCAGTTTAGTGTCATACTCAGGACCCCCTCTTTGGGGGTCGTATTCCACTGCAGAATATATAGTCAACATAAAACTTCTCCCCCAACAGGGGAGTCCTGAATATAACAGTAAACTGTTTCTGATGATGAGAATCTAGTGAGTAAGTAGTGCTTTTTCATTACCATTACTCGCAAGTCCACTCTGGCTCGGAGTGGAAGCATCTGTTTTGGTCAAATATTCTGTTTAAAAATTATATGCATTCGATAGGTCCATGAGAAAACAAAACCTGAAAAAATTACCTAAGAAATGTATATATGAACGCATAATGAACGCGATGCCTTAGTTTATTGGTATCAAATAAGACTAGACGGGTTGATATGCCGTTAAATCACTCAGATAATCAGTTTCCAAAACAAATTAATGTAAAATAGTCAATGGACACCCTCGGTGCTGTTGACCCATTTCCACACTTGTTCAATAATTGCCACACCTCAACAAAAATAGGAAAAATGAAATATTTTATGAAAATAAAATATATTTTGATTGGTTAATACAAACAATTTACCGGAGGTATGTCAGGATTTTTAGTCATATGAGAGAATTATAGCCGAAACATAGAAACAGAAAGGTATATTTGAAAAGCTCGGTGCTTTAGCCCTTTCTTAGCCCGTTTGAGCTACTGTGATACGATACTCTAGATGACAATATTTATTTTCTCCCTTATGACTTTTGGCAGTTCCATGTCGAAGTTCATTCTTTTATGGAAAACACTAAGTAATCAAATTGGAATATATATATATATATATATATATATATATATATGTGTGTGTGTGTGTGTGTGTGTGCGTGTGTGTGTGTGTGTATATATATATATATACATATATACATATATGTATATACATGTATATATATATATAGTAGTCACATGGGTCCAATGTATATTGAGACAGCCTATATATATATATATATATATATATATATATATATATGTGTGTGTGTGTGTGTGTGTGTGTGTGTATACATATATATATATATATATATATATATATATATATATACAGGCTGTCTCAATATACATTGGACCCAAGTGACTACTAATAACTACTAATAATAATGCGGGGCTTTTTTTGCTTTAGACTTGAAAATCGTATACTATAACAACTATTCATTCTCAATCACAATGCATTGGACAAGAGAGGAAAAATATTTTGCTTCATTTCTTATTCTGAGACAAAATTGTCTCAATATAGGCGCAATCCATTATTACGATGATCGTTTATTACTGAGACAAGAAAACCCCAAAACTATTACATGTTCTGGAAGCTGCTATAATAATGATTTTAAAAATGTTGATTTGATGTCTCTAGCTTTAAGGATGCCTTTTTTAAAGGACGTTGTACAAATGACCGCCATTGCGCTTATCTCAGTAATAAATCATTAATGGGTTGCGTCTATTTTGAGACACCCTGTATAAGAATATTATGTCTTTAAACCTTTGCCTTTAGGAGACTCAATAATAAATTAGACCATCGCAAAAATATTACATTATAGAAATGTTTAAAAATTCATTATTTAAAAATTCATTAATTGTTTGAGATTAATCTTCTTACTTGACATCTTCAAGAAAAAAGACTTAATTATTTTTCTCAAACATGAACAAAATCGGACGATAATCACATTCACATATGAAACCAATCCTTTGGAATTCTTAAGCATTTCAGTCTTGAAATATAAAAGGCCATGAAGTAGACATTTCCTGATAGCTCAACAACTCTGGTATGACAACTGATTTAGGAAATAGAGAATTCTGAATTAAACCTGACAAACTTGCTTAAATAATTGACCTTGTGTCACATCCTGCTCGTGCACGAACTCACACACACACACATAGATACACACGCATATATATATATATATATATATATATATAGTAAATTAATTTCTTGGCTCAGCTACTTTTTTATCGGCTTATTAGAAACATTTTAAACTGAAATTCAACGATAAATCAATTTTTGTCTATTTCCATTCAGCGAAAATGTTGATTGATTTCGATCTCTTCGTAACCCTCCGTCTATTGATCTGTTTTTGTCTAGTCCTATTCTTATGGGCTCTCTTTTAATCTGCTCCTGACTATTATTGCTATCTATCTACCTATATATCTATATAGATAGATAGATAGATAGATAGATATGGATAGACCAAGTTACGATGGGTTTTTTTTTCCAATATAGTTCTCCTTGCAATCCCAACAGTTTTTTCCTTAATATTGCAGTTAGTATTGGTCAAAAAATGATCAATAGCTCATATGACGTCATCATTTGAACTTTTCAGTCCACCCCCATAAATAGACATGAATAGACTGACATAGATAAATAGATAGATTTATATGAATAGATATAATTAGAATGAAGTCGAATTCGGCACGTGCGAACAGGCACGTATATGTACATACTAGTTAGCTATATGGCACAAAGCCTTATTTCAGCCAGTTCTTTTTAGTTTGTTTTTTTAAAGGAATCGAGTAAGATGCGTTTGACAGCGGAGATTTAATCTTCTGTAAACCATTTTTTCCGTAGCTCAGTAGCTGGGATTCCTTGAAAGATTAATATTTTTTCATTAATTAGGAGGTGGGGAGTAGGAGATGGAGGTAAAACTCTCAAAGTAATTTAACGAACGGGAAGAGAGCAGTTTTGGTTTGAATTCGAAGTTTTCCTTTACCTAGACCGGTTACCATACTAAAATTAAAGAATACTGTCTACGCAATTATTTACTGACATATTAAGTTATTACTGGTATGTGAACCCCACAAAGCCTAGTCTAGGATTTGAACTCGAGAGGCCGTGTCCATTTTATACAATGAAAACCGTTATATGACGATCTCCTTTATTATTCGTTATGCGCCGTTTCCTCGTTGTCGTAGATTGACGATCCAAATCAGTTGAAAAAATTATCAACTAAAATGAAGATGAAAGAAAATAGTAGTGATAATTAATGATTGATAGTTGTATTCAGTTAGTAACTAGCATCCTTCTGCTCGACGATTAGTAAGGCTGAGTTGTTCTGGGGAAAAGCATATTTTGAGATGATACATCGCTCACCTGGACATAAATCTACGACAAGAAAAAGTTGTTCAGATCAGATATAATAAAAGATAGATTTCAATGAAATTCTTACTTATGTTACATTTTGCCACGGAAAAACCTGGTGAAATGTAGCCACTGATCTAAGCCGCTGAACAATAAAGAACTTAGCAGAACCCAAAAGAAAACAATCCAATCGCATCAACTCATTCTCAACTTCTTTTAGAACTATCATAGAGGTAAATATTTTTGACGTGTGTATTGATAACATCTTTTATTACTTTTTTGTCCCAATAAGAGATTAATATGACACCAAAAGAAATCGAGAATAGCATAAAGGATGAGTTTAAAAATCTCAATTTAGGCTTCAATAAAACAATATTTTCTGTAGCTCAGCTGATAAAGCAGCTGGTGCATTTAACCAGACTTCCACAAGAACAAAATAAATGTAAGTTCAAATCTCACTGAAAGTTTATCTTAGATTCTCGTTTCGAGGATTAATTAATTGCGATGAAAAATTAGCGGCTAAAAATTCAAATACGAAATATTGTTGCTAGTTGGATCAGCTAAGTAAAACCACAATTTTCTGTTTCACGGATGGTGTGATCCTATAGTATATATATATCTTTTGAGTTTTTATAATATAAGCAAACTTCATTAAGGCAAAGTGGACACGAGTTGGAATTTCACAAAAATATTATCATTTCTCATCTACCTTGTTTCCTCGTTGTCGTAGATTGACGATATTTTCCTTCTTGAAATAAATCAAATCAATATCGACGACTTTTCTTAAAATCGGATCAGATAATTTTCTGATTCACTTGGAAGATAAAATGGCTTCAAAAAGAAAGAAAGAAAATAAAAGTTTTTTATTTATTTATCTATTTTTTTAATAAGCCACACATAGCATTTGCAATCACAGTAGACAGTTTGGAAGCTGCCATCTTAATAAAAAAAAAGTAAGAGACAGATTAATTTTTGATGGTGGTCCATTTGGAAAGGTTCTTTTCTGAATGAGATTAAGATCAGAATTGGGGACAGAGTGAGAGCCAAGGTCTGTAGATGTCAGGTCATGTCAGGTGGGGGTCAAAGAAAATAATAGCAGTTGAATCTCCATTAACGTAGATGAGGAAATCGTAAAGGAAGTCAGGATGAGGGTCAAAGATCAAGGGTGGTCTTTTGCCAGCTTTAATTAAAACTAACGTCCAATGTCCTATAAAGTGTGTCGTTCTGAGAATGTTATAAAACAAACAGGGCCAATGATTGCACGCTTTTTCGATCAATTCTGGCCTACAGGAATTTTGTTAAAGCTGACCTAAGGTAAAGAAGGATATAGTCGAAAAGAGAATGAATTCGGTGAAGGCAAGACGCCAACCCAGCCAATTAAACGTTGTTCAGTTATTATTGACCATTTGGCTGGCGCCTTTTATTGCACAGTTGACCCCCTCGTCGTCTGGTGGACTAATAATTCAGCTTTTGTGGGTCGTTGGCGTTTTAGATGTATGATTTCCGGATAAGTTCTTCTCCATTCAGTTTCTCATTCACCCAATTCAACGGCTATAGCATATCGATCTCGGTTAGATGACTACTCACCGGACATAACCGTAAGGGGGAGAATCTTTTTCAAATTTCTTTGTTGGGTAAGTAGGGGACTGCTTTCTGATAAAACGACTCTCATTTGGCGTTAAATCTGTTGTTACAAATTCAACCAGGGTTTATTTTTTGTTGTTTTGGTAAATGATTCCCCAAAAAGTTTTATATTTTTTCCCGAAGAATTTCTCCTGATTTTGGATTTTTTTACAGGATATCTTTGTTTTCTCAATAGAAAGAAGCAAACTCTTTAAAAACGGAACTCGGTAGATTTGAAAATAAATAGATACATACAGAAATAAAATTACAATAAATATGATTTAAAAAATTAAATGAAATAAAGATAAATAAACAAAAATAAATTGTAAATATGTATAAGATAATAATAATAATAATAATAATAATAATAATAATAATAATAATAATAATAATAAATAAATAAAAAGATTTGAAAAGAATAAATGAAACATAATAGGGTTAATAAATGAAAAAACAGAAAGTAAAACAATATCACCACGTAAATAATTACGCAGTATAATCTAGAACCAATTTCCAGATTGCCTCACAAACTAAATCCTCACTACTATTATGCCCCACACAATGAAATAAAAAAAGATACTTCCTCATGGTTACCTCTTGGTCCGATGGACGCATAGGCGCGGAACTGTCACCAAATTCTGCTGGCTCTGTATCTACGCTATCCTAACATAAATATACATGCTCTATCATTTTTTATTTAATATAGCAAACTATATATATATATATATATTCTTTATAAAATATAGCAAACTATATATTTATGTATATATGGAGAAAGAGAGAGAGGAAGAAAGAGAGAAAGAGAGAGAGAGGGGGGAGATGAAAAGAGAATATGATTCGGACAGACTATGATGGAGTTGTGATGACGTAATGGCTATCATAGAAGGAAATTGAATTCCAGACGCAATTGTCTGTGTTACACTTGACCCTAATGCTCTTTAGGAAAGCTATGAATCCATTTATTTCCCTCACCACCAGATTTGGGTAAATTTTTATCCTAACTGTATTTTCTAGCTTGGATTGGACAACTAGTATCGGAGAAGAAAAATTCAATATAACTCTCTATTAACACGTCAGCCGTACAGGGTCAAGTCCATCATTTTTATGCCTTACAGACATTGAGAAAAGTCTGAATCCGGCGATGGGGACTGATATACGAGGTGTTTTGGAAAACTGACGGAGGTGCTACGTTATCAAAACACACACACACACACATATATATATATATATATATATATATATATATATATATATATATGAAGTGTTTCGGTAAAGCCATGGTAAAGCAACCTTTCTAGAAGTTAACTCCAAAATCAAAACTGGAGATGAAAGCTACTGCATTAACTCCTGCTGACTTATAGGTATCGTTTAACAAAAAATTTTAAGAGAATGTACTCTGAAATAAAACCTGCAATTTGCGATGCTTATCACTGAGCTGTGGCTTTGTAGAATCAGAGAGTGGCATGAGTGTCATACAAATGTACACATCACAATCCAACTATATGCAGATGTTTTACTACCTTATCATCTTACAAGTTGAATTTGTAACTGATAATCAGAATGTTTGAGTTGTACTTTTGTTGGTAAAGCCGGCACTTATTCTGTCAAGATGCAACAGTCATCATCATTTATATACAGGAAGAGATGGAATAGACATATCACATTTTTTTCTTTTTTCTTTTTTTTTTTCTTCCTTTCTATACGCGCGATATTTCTTAAAAATTGGCATAAAGATAAATAACCCCTCACAATCCTGATATCCATCTAACAATTGTGCAACATATTGTATGTGAAACTTTGAACGTGTGTGTGTGTGTGTGTGTGTGTGTGTGTGTGTGTGTGTGTGTGTGTGTGTGTGTGTGTTCTATAATTAATAGGTACATAACTTGGTTGGTCACATGAACCTTAACGGCAAATCAGCAGCAGTTTAATGGGACAGAAAAAAAGAAAAATTGTCGCCATGGGACCAGTGAGATGTGCCACTATTTTATGAATTAAGGCGTCCATGTCTTTGCAACATGATCCAGTCACTTTGTTGAACCTGAGAGAAAATACATGTTTTCTACTTTAGATTGTATAGTTTTGGTTAACAAAATTAAATTGCATTTCCTTCTTTGTAACTGTTTTTGTTCTATTTTTTTTCTTTTTTTTTTTTTTTTTTTTTTGATAAACGTTTGGGTAAGTTATCTGTTTTGACAACCTTATACTGTCAAGATCAGTCAATTTTGTGACTTCTCCAAGCTCGAATCAAACACTTTTTTAACGTAAACTTTGTTTTTTTAACAAGTGGCGTTTTTTTTTTTGTTTTTTTTTTTCACATTTAGAAGTTGTATGGAAGAACACATTGTTTCTTTCCTGCTTGTCAACCACTGAGTTTTCTATTTTGTTTAGAGACAACTATAGTGAGTTAAGTATATTTTTTCTAGTGAATCATACATATTTTAGTGCTCATCTTGTTTTTTTTTTCAGTAACATTTTGTTACGTTATGAAGATTGATAAATAAATAAAGCTTAAATCTAAAAATTAAAACCAAAATAAAATACAAAAATAAAACTTGTACATATTTTTATGAGTAGAGGAATTAATATTATGAATTGTATTACCATGACCAGAAAATCTGCCAAACACCTACACACGATATACGGCAACACTGGACAGAGGTATAATAATAACGCGGATACGTATTTCTAAGATTCTTGGGAAGACGTGGCCCTGGGGTGGGGGTGACCGTGTCCTCTGGAAAGAGTACGGATATAACTTGCAAGACACATTTAGGTTATTTGGCCGCGCAGTTACCATCACTAGTTAATTTGGCGTCACTTGCATGCGATATGAACTGGTGGCTCAGTTGTAGAGTTTCAGCACTGCAATCTGTGGTCGCTGGTTCGATCTCAAGTGGTGGAGATTACGGTATACACTTCAAGGTCGAAACAGTTGTCCAGTTTTCCCGTATATCGTGCGAAGGTGTTTGGCGGGTTTTCTGGTCATGGTAATTCAATTCACAAAAATAAAACTGATTAAGAAATACGAAAATGAAATGTTATAATTCCACTTTCACCAAAAGATGAATTGTCGGTGACAAAAAGGAAGATCATTCTCTTTGGTCCTTATTAATCCATTGAATGCACTTACGGTTTGCGGTTTCCCGATATGAGCCGTTTCAGACTCTACAACTTTTACAAGAGTAATTCGTGTGCTTAGTATTTGACTCGACACGACTAGGTGGGCAAGGTGATCCACTGGGGATTGTGCAAGAAGTTTAAATTTGACCATACGAACAAATGGTGTATGCACCATTTCCTAGAAAATGAGACGCACAAAATTCTCTGGGGTTTTGAGATACAAACGTACCATTTAATCTTCGTTAGATGACCAGACCTGGTGATAGACCTCGTCAACTAAAAAATAGAACCTACCGAATGATGGACCACTGAGTAAAACTGAAAGAAATCGAAAAGAGAGATAAGTTCCTGGACCTTGCTAGAGAGGTGGAAAAAACAATGGAACATGAAATTGACAGTGCATAGAATGTAATTGTTGCGCTCGATACAGTCACCAAAGGATTAGTATAAGGACTGGGAACTTGGAAATAAAAAGATGAGTGGGGACCATTCAAACTATAACATTGTTGAGATCAGTCAGAATACTAAGAAGAGTGCTGGAGACTTGAGGAGACTTGCTGTCATTGAGACTTCAATGGAAGATCACCAGCTAAACTTGTTTTGAAAAACTCTCGAGCAAGTAAAATGATAAGTCCAAAAGAGAATCCCAGAATTTTTTCCCTTTTTAATAAATTTCATGAACAACTTTCTTTACGTTTACTCTAACATTAAACGGTTTTCGTGTTTTTGTACTAATTTTTTCTTTGTCCCAATTTTGCTTTGTAGTGACGACTTTTAAGTCGATTTGTTTATCTAATAATCGGAATGCTTTGAATTTACTGTATTTCCAGGATTTATATTAAGTCTGAAAACTACTTTTTCATGGTGTAAGGTTTTGCATTGACACGCTTGTTTTGTCTTGTTTTGTTTTTTCTGCACGTCCGTTGCCCATTTAACATATTTTAATGATTTTCAATCATAATTCGCGCCTAAGAATGCAATTAACTCATTACCGCTCCTCTCCTCTCACCATCACTTTTGGTTTGAATCTTGTTCTGCGCAGTGATTGTTCATTTTATTAAGCCACGCCTCCTTTCCTTATCACTTTGGTGACGTCCTTCTTCTTAGAACGTCATTTACTCCGCCTTCTTCACAGTTCTTCTTCTATATTGTCTGGACTGCCGCTACCACCGAGACGATCATTTCTCTTCTTTTTATTCCATTTATTCGACATGTCTACTTCTACTGCAGCTGTTCAGCCTATCAGAGACACAACACTTGTTTTTTAACGGTCAAATCCCGGATTATATTTCTTTCAATATTTTGACGAAAAAGAAGTTTGCCTTATCAGTTTCTATTTTGCCACAAGATGTTCTTTGTGAAGTTCAATATTCTATTATCTAATCCCAAGCAAACGACTCCTTTAAAAGTAATGAGAATAACTAATTTCAAGGACTTCTACTTTCCACCGAAAGAGTGTCTTCGGTATTGCATTAAACTACTTCAGATGGTGAGGCTCCAGTTCAGGGACTCTGGTGAGTGGGGAGTAAACCTTCATTGTCATTACTCACAGGTTCACTTTGACTCTGTATCGTAGTACCTGATTGGGTCTCATCAATAAGTCAAATAGATCTGTTTATTCCTAAGAAACAACTACACAATAATGTGAATATGAAGGTACAATGAACACAATTCCTTAACTTCTAGGCATAAAATAACCCGTGAAATAACTCGAATCAATTCGTTCAGGAAGAGATTGTCTTAATTTTTGAACAAGTAATGGGTACGAGCACATTTTCGCAATTTTTGTGTCGACTCCAATATTTGATATGACCATAGTCAGATATATATTTTTACAGTGTTTTCCGTTTTCATATAAGGCTGTTCTCACCACCCTTGATTATAAGACATCTATTGAAAAGTTGACTGAAGTCTACTAGGACATCTGAAGTATATTAACCCACGACTGCTATGTCAGTGATAGCTAATCATCGGACGAAGAGGAGAAATACAAAAAATACAATTTATCGTAAACTTTAGGACCTCCATTGCTTTATTCTCTTTGTTAATTTTCTGAGGCCGTGGAATTTGGTGGAAATGGCTAATTGACACATCGTTTGTGCTTTTTTTCCACTCTTCTTTAAACCGTCACTTCTCGTATCCTTGATTCGTTCTTCATTTCCGTCCAAACAGTTGTTTGTCTCTTTGTACCCCAGCTACTAAAAGAAAGAATCCAGAAATCCGTCGTCTTATATTGGGGTCCACAGAACTCACAGTCACGACTTCTACATCCGGTGGGTAAAATCGTCCTACCAACCTCTATTACCACTTAAAAGGCCAATTGTGGGTGACCTCGGTAAAACCCGGTCTAAAGTTCTAGATTAAGCATATCTTGTTACACCCAGCCTACTGGGCAAGATGTTGGACTTTGTCAACTCTTCTTTCTTTCAGCTGTTGACTTTTTTGATAACTTATCTATTTGCTTGCAACGTTGCACATCTGCTCTAGCCATTTGGATCTGACCCACTGTTTGAACATTAGAAGAAAATCGAAGATCACTTTGAAAATATCCTAAAGAAGCTGAATCGAATTTGGAGGAGTCATTCGTTACGTCGCTCAAGTATGTTTTAGAAGCCCTGAAAATTTAATGCTAGGGTTAACTTTTCAAGGCCATCCTGTTCTTTTCAATTATATCATGGAAAAGTCTAAGGGGTCATTGGAGGCGACACTGTATGCTATCAGTGTAGAAATCTGTCGTTTGTCATTTGTATCCATTTCCTGAGATAGTGGCATCCACGTGTTTATTCTTGCCATCGTAGTTGTAAATTTAAACGCTCATACAAAAGCAATAAATACCTCATTAATCAAAACTTATGGTCAAAGATATTTCTGCAACTCAATTTAGGTTTACTCTGGGATTTCACTCATTTTTTCAAAGTAAAACTATTTTTATTCTTTCGACTTTTCTAAAATCGTCTTTTTTTTTTGTTTGTTTTTATTTTCTTATTGTCCATTTTTATAGCTGTTTAAAGTAGTTTTGACAGTCAGATACTGTCTCAGACACGCGAACACACACACACACATACATACACACATATACACACACAAATATTTTTTCCTCCATCATTCGTCGACTGCCCGTCTACATGGAGTCCCAATTCCTGGTCTCTTTTGATGTTGTCTCTCTTTTTACTAATATCCCTTTAGATGAGACAATATCAATATGCGCTGACTTTTTGCATCGCCGCCCATCTATTGTCTCTCTTCCCTTTCCTGTGGATGTTTTTATTAAATTGATGGGCATTGCCACAAAGTCGGTGTCTTTCAGTTTTAATGAGACTATGTTTCGCTTGATTGAGGGCGTTAGTATAGGATCTCCCCTTGGCCCCTTTCTGGCGAATATTTTTGTTGGGTTCCATGAAAGACGTCTGTTTGATAGGTTTCCTAAGCCCTTTATCTATTTACGGTATGTGGATGATACTTTTGTTTCCTTCAAATCACGAGGCGATGCTTTAGTATTTTTTGACACATTGAATCAGCAACATTCTTCCCAATCATTTATTATAGAGGAAGAAGATAAAGGTCAACTACCATTCTTAGATGTGTTAGTCGAAAGATGTGATTCTTCTTTCTTTACATCTATTTATAGGAAAGCCACATTTACCGGGCTATATTTGGATTGGCATTCTTTTGCCCCTAAATCGAGGAAGCTGAACCTAATTAGATGTCTTTCTTATAGAGTTCTTAACATTTGTAGTGACTGCAAGATTGAGAATGAACTTAAGGCTATCAAGGATATCTTCATTGACAACGGGTACTCTGAGGATGTCATTGATATCAAGCATACAGTGACAAAGTTCAAAAACACGAACAAAGTCTTCGGTCCTCCGAAATGTCCTGTGTATTTTAGACTTCCCTGGGTTGGTTCTGTTAGCCAGTCTTTTGCTGATAAGATTGCCTCTTCAGTGTATCGTTGTTATCATGCTTGACCAATATTCACTACGAGGCGGGCCTTTAATTCTACGAACAAGCTGCCTATCTTTAAACAAAGTAATTTAATATATAAATTAGTTTGTCGATGCAATTCGACATATATAGGTATGCCTTGTCAACGCCTCGAAGTGAGAGTTAAACAGCATATACCCAGATCTCTTTTGTCAGACCGATTAACATCCGGGCACTCACAAGCAATGGATTCGGCTATTGGTGAGCATTTGCTCACTATAAATAGCTGCAGAACCAGTTATGAAGATAATTGTTTCTCTGTCCTGCATAGAGCTAGAGATAAATTCCACCAAAAAATTCTAGAGGCGATTTATATTTCTATGAATCGCCCCACTATATGCAGGCAGTTGAACAATCATACTTTAAATAATTTTGGGGAACTGCTAAATACTGGGGTGACTTAAGTTGTTTTGTTTTTTTCTTCTTTTTTTTTTCACCTCTTATCTGGCAATCCAAATTATATAATATTTACCCCCGTTTTTATCTAATTTTCCGGTGTATAAAAAATTTGAAAAGCGCCGGACGAAAAGGCCTTCGTTTGTTTTCTTATTTCATTAGAGTTCCCCTTTTTTTCATTACCAATGGTGTCTTTTCTAATCACTTTATATAAATTTTCCTGTACCCGAAATTTAATAATAATAATAATAATAATAATATATATATATATATATAATATTGTTAGTAAATAAGTAAACTGTAGCAATGTTTTAATAAGATTGACTCTAAAGCAAAGATATCAGTATACAATCAAAACGGATATAATAAGGTATTATTCATTAGAGATATTTAAAAGAATTTTCAGGATTAAAACTTTGTAACCGAAAATGTAAATGTAGATGTATTTACGAAATCTCTCCGGTATGTGTAGGATGTAGCACAAGGTCAACTTTTAGGAGGAGTGTGTTGGTTTAAGGTTTCCTTTTCCTAAATTGGTTGCCGAATTAAGTCTATGGAGCCCAGTCTGCCCGACTACTAAAATGTAAGTATGGAACTGTCCAAAAAAATAAGCATATTCTTTACATATTTTAATGGAATTTTTATTTTTGGTCGCAGAAGTGTTGTCACGTACTGACCTTTGACAGGCTGTGCTTGTTAGTGGATTTCAAAATCAAGATGCAGCTGTGTCTTAAGGTAAACAAAAGACAGTGGAAATTCCACATGAATTGCGTGGGTGGGATGCTGAAAGGAAGATTAACCATAAAGCAAAGCAGTGAGCACGGAACAGAGGAGACAGTAGACACCACATTGTCTGGACGTTGGCCCGGGGAGGGGCACACGGTCCCGTGTTAAGAGGCAGAGAGAAGTCAAAATGTAAAAGACTCACCAATGTTGAAAGCGAGTATGATCACAGAATGATGAAGAAACGAAATATTTTAAGTCAGCCTCGTGCCAGCCTAGTTGAAGCAGAGCGAAGCAGTACGGCTCTTTGAATATATCGTATCTTAACCTTGTGTAAGTCTTAGCAGTTCCTGACTCTCTCTCTCTCTCTCTCTCTCTCTCTCTCTCTCTCTCTCTCTAACCATTTCTACTAATTCGTTATAAAGAAGAAAGATGAATATCTTTATACATATACAAGTGATATTCTCTTTTTCTTCTGAGTATACAACAGTGTTGCAATTAGATTTTACCAATTTTTCGTCTCTTTTAAATTGTAAGTAAGACATATTAATATTAACAAATATTAATATAAACAAAACTCTTAAAATATAAATCAATATCAAAACTAACTTATAAATAAAAGAATAATTACGAAACTAAATATATATTTACATTGGTATCATAAGTACATATATGTACTTACAAGCAGACAGTAAACAGATTATAAAGCATAGATATTACAAGATTAACCTAGATTTAACACTAACGTTGTTGTTGTTAATGTTGTTCTTGTTGTTCTTGTTTTTCCTAGCGTCTAATTGGGTATGGACTCTAAAAATATGGTATTCCGGAAATAAACATAATAGTCTCAGACATATATGTAAACTGTGACACGATTGGGAGGATGTTTAGTTTGATATAAATATAAATAGATATAAATATTTATATATTATTATATGAATATTTGTATAAATATGAATAGATATAAATATAGATAGATGATAAAATCAGGCAGATAGACTGAAAAGAAACCAAAACTAGATATTTATGGTCTCACATATTTATTCTAAAGTGATTGAATGAAAATCTCCTCTATTCATCACTCATTGGTTCAGTAATCTGGTTTGGTCGTGGGTGCGCTAGTCATGTAACGAGACTTCGGCAGGAATAGTCTGGCGGAGGACATTCCTCTCCAGGTCTACAATTAGTACGAAGTTCAGTTTTCCTTTTAGACCGGTTGCCATACTAAGGTTAAAGAGGTCAGTCTGCCCTACTCGTTAACCGTAGCTGGCGAGAGAGAACAGATAAATCTATGCCTTTCACAAGCACTTTACTCTTCCAAGATTTTGAACAAGAGGCCTTCATTCCATTTCTTGCAACGATAATCGTTACATCACGAGCACCATTTTTAAGAGTCCTAAAAATCAACGTCTTTCTATATTTAATTTTTTAATTTCAACTGCATTTCCCTAATGTCCGTTGAAAGAATATTCATATTTACCCATAAATCTCGTTTATTCATGATATCTGGTGACTCTCGCTTCTTCATGATATCGTGTAAATCTCATCAAATTTTACCATCGTGCAAATGCCGTCTCTTCATAATATTGTGACGTGATGTGCAAATATCATGGCAAATAGCGTTTTTCTATAAGAATAGACAATTCTCATCTATTTGTGATAAAATGCAAATATTTTTTTCATCATGTAACTGGCGTTCATTTATAAGCACAGGTAAATTCTGTCTTTTGGGAATATTTTCTAAACCTCGTTTAGTTGTAACATCATTGTTATGGTATTTCAGATTATATGACAGACAAATCTCATCAGCTTTTGATACATTTTTAATTAGAGGCACACACACAAACACACACACACACACACACATACACACACATCTGTGAATTGGTATAATGGTTAAAGTGTTCATCAATGGACCGGCAGCCCAAGGTTCAATCCCAGGTCGATTTATACTCAAAGACTCAAAAAATGGTACTTTATGTCTCTTTCCTCTACATCAGCATTATAAGGCACGTATCAAGGGGTAAAGTGAAGCAATCCAGGGAAAGGAGTAGAGCCCTCCCCTACTCTTTCTTGTAGTAGCTATTGAAAAGGAAGCCTTCAGGTCGCCCTCTGTTACGGTCGGCCAACATATATATATATATATGTATATATAAATGAGCACAGGGATAAAAAAAAAGTGAAGGCGGGGAGAGGAGAGGTTTTTCAATTGACAATTTTACTCTTAGCTAAATTCATTTATGAGACATTTATGCTAATAAAATCTTTTATTGATTCGTTCAGTCAGACTGATCGTTCACCAAAATTAAAAATTCGCTCTATGGACTATCCTTTTTCAATACCTCAGCGATGATCATGAATGAAAATTATAAACAGAAAAATTTCGTTTGTTTTTGATATTGTAAAAATCTCGTTTTTTTATATTTCTATCAAATGACGTCACTTTATATCGTGCAGATCTCGTTAATCTCGTGTAATATTCGAGCAAATCTCGTTCAGATTAACAGTACAAAAAAAAAAAAAAAAAAAGAAAATGTGCGATTTGCAACTCTATGTCTCCACCCTTTTGCGTAACTGTCACTCGATTTGTTGACTGTGCGATCACTTGCAAAAGAGTAAATTTTTGGCAGAGGTCAACTATTTGTTCTTTACATTGCCTCATTTTTGACAATTTGGTTGGTATTCAGTCATTTTTCTCTCGCAATTTTGTGCATTCCATTTTTCTTTCCACTTGTATCGTCTCTCTTCTCATTCCTCCATTTTTTTTTTCGCTCCCCTCTATCTGTCTGTCTGTCTGTCCCTCTCTCTTTCTCTCTCTCTCTCTCTCTCATCTTTTACATTACTTTAACATTTTCTTTTTTTTTCTTTTTTTTGCTTTCACTCATATCCTTTGCTCCTCTTTCTTCTATTTTCAACCTGTTGATAATTTAGTAAATAAATAAATAAATATGAAGTTGAGACCAACCATGTCAACATGACCCAGCCAACCATCAGTAAGAACACATACCATTAACACCATTGAAACCATCTTCTTTGTTATAGCTACATTAGCACTCCTTTCATCTCACATTCCATTCTCTAAACTATTACCATGTATGCTATAAAGAATAGTGTATGATTGTAGATGCACTTTTCTTGAGTATGCGTATGCAGGTGTGTGTGTGTGTGTGTGTGTGTGTGTGTGTGTGTGTGTGCGTTATGTTATGAATTAATTTATAAATACATTTATTCCAATATAGGAATAAATATGTGAATTAAAATATAAAAATACACGAATGGTATTAATGCTATATATATATATATATATATATATATATACACGGGCGTATACGAATTTTTAATAAATAGCATTTAAATACGCATATTTTTGTTATCTTATAAGTTTACTTTCGTGAAAAGTGAGTAGCACTCGGTAATTTTAGAAAGCGAGTACTTATATTCATTAACACAAATATCTGTATGTGTAATATATATATATATATATATATATATATATATATATGTGTGTGTGTGTGTGTGTGTGTGTGTTGTATATATTTTTATTGTATATATTTATATATACATATATATATATATATTTATATATATATATATGAAGGCACACTAAGCATAAGGATTATCGTTGGTGACCTGAGTTAAATCCTAAATGAGGCTGTTTGTGTTTTACTTCAAACTAATGACCTTGGGAAAGGCATGAATCCTTTTTTTTTTTTTTCGTCCCAGCCTAATGCTATGGTTAAAAAGTAGAGCAGACTCTTTGGGCTTTGGCAACAAGTGTAGAAGAAGGAAAACACTGAAATCAACTGTAATCCGCTTAAAAATTTACTTGTGTCATATCCAGTCCATGACGGAGGGACTGGATAAATGCAAACATTTATGTGTGTGTGTGTGTGTGTGTGTGTGTGTGTGTGTGTGTGTGTGTGTGTGTGTGTGTGTGTGTGTTTACCTGAATCGTTCGTCGCAAGTGGCCTGGATACGATACTAAAGTGCATCTGAATATGAGCCTTCAGTCTTGGAGCTTTGAGAAATATGGAGTACCCATTCATTGCCATTACTTCCTGGTCCACTCTGATTCGGAGTGATTGTAACTGTTTGGGTCCTGTTTAGGGGTCAAATAGATCTTTTTAGCCATTTAACAGAGTGCAAAGCAAATTGCAATACTTGAAACAATTTGACTCTAAGTAAATAAAACCATTAGTGATAGATACTTGAAAGTATTTAACTGTGTGCAAACAAATGATTAAAATTAAATAGAATTACTAGTTTTTCATAGCAATACATAAAGTAAAGTAAAGTTGGCAACCGTATTCGAGGGTGACTAGAAGGCTCCATTTTCAATAACTACAACACCGATGTGTAGGGAAGGGCGCTACTCCTTTCCCTGGATTGCTCCACTTTACCCCTCATACGTACCTTCTATTGCAAGGAGGTATCAAGTACCATTTTAAAAGTCTTTGGTATGACACGACTTGGGATTGAACCCAGGTCTCCCAGACCCTTATGTGAAAACAATTTAACTATTTACAAACAAATGAGCATTAGCTTGTTTTAAAAAGCTACCTACAAACTATTCATTTACAAACCATATATATTTGATATATACACGTGTGTGTGTAAACAGGATTTGGCATTAAACAACCAACAAGGGTTGATAGCCATAAAAACGAACAAACCAAACAACCACCCTCATCATAAGGTAATTTTTAATTCAAGCACAACTGATTGGCAAAGTGAAACAAAAAAATTTGCCCAGGAATTGTACTCCCATGATGCTAACCGTTACGCCCAAGGTGTCGTCTCTATGATCATCAGTAATCATATTATATACACACACTAATACACAAAGAAAAAAACAGCTGTGCGGCCAACAAGGTCTTCATCAGATAATGACTCAATGTTCAGTAATTTTTCAGGGTCAAGGCAGCATTACCATTAACCCCGAGCGACGCAGCAGTATCTTACCATAATACCTTGTTGATATTCTTTCATGTCGGGGGTTGGCAGATCAAAATGCTGCCTCTTTGAATAATTTTCGGTGATATTCACAACTTCCCTGAATCAAAGCGTTATTTTTATTATTTAGTATTTGTGTTTGTATGAGTGTGTGCCTAAATGTTTGTGTGTATTTACTCAACACTTTCGCCTCAGGCAAAATGTGACTCAAGAACAATTTTTCAGCTGAGAAAACTGATTTCAATTCAGAGTTTTTCTTCTCCTATACTGGTTGCCTAACCAAGGCTTAAGAACCTAGTTTGCTCTATATACATCGGTTGGAGAAGAACAGATACATTCAAGTCTTTTTCAAGGACATTAACACAAACAGCTACTTCCAAGATTTGAACTCAGGTCGATATTTCCCATAACGATAACCGTTACGCTAAACTCGACTCTAGGTTATCTATGTATGTATGTATGTACACGTGCATATATGTACATGTATCTATACCTATATTCACGTATATACATACATATATACGTACATACTGCATCTATGTGTGCGGATAAATAAATAGATTGATTTCATATGTATTTGTTTATAAATGTAATTATTTGTATGTACATATATGCGTCGATATATTTACGTGCATATGTGCAAAATACACACACATATATATTCGAATAATACTCATTTGGAACTCTTTCTGCATATATATTCACATATACATAGTCACACACACACACACACACACACACACATGCACACTGACAAGGATTTATAACTTCATTTATATACAAGTACACACACACAAATGCAGACCAACGCTCTGTGTCTGTGTACGTGTGCTGTTACATAAATACATTGATTTCATATATACGTGCACATATGTATGTGTATGTGTGTGTGCGTGTGTGTAAAAGTGATAAGACATTCCTCTTGGTAATATATCACCTTGTCACAAAGAGTACAACATCCTATTACCGGCCGGTCTTGTTTTTTTCCCTGGCGTAAGCCTTCATTCTGTGTCACCTGACCAGAAAAGGAAGAAGACGTTTCTTCCCTGTTTAATTAGTGACGAAAGAAAACAACAAAAAAAAAAGCAAAAAAAAAAAAAAGAAAACGTTTTACAATGTAATTGAGAGTGAAGTAAATAAAACCCTTAGTAATATATATTTGTTAATTACATTTAACTTTTTTTAGCACATCTTTGTTAATTCATTTATGTTTTAGTTTTTATTTATTTTGAAATGAAATTTTATCTCAGGAATTCCTTTCCATTTTTACTGTTTTTGTTGTTTCCTGGAGGTTTACGAGATTTTATTTTTCAATTACTTACCTATATTTCTGCTCCTTTGCTTTAGGGTCCGTGTTGGGACACACACACACACACACACACACACACACACACACACACACACACACACACACACACACACACAAGTACACATGCATAGAAATATGATATAAAAAATAATATAATTCAATAATTCATAAATTGTAATCAATATTTGATTACCAAACAAGATAAGATAATGAATTTTGTTGATATTTTAATGGAAATTATGTATAAAATATATGAATAGATATATAGATAAAATGTCTGACAGAATAATTGATTGATTTTAGCAGCATCTCTACTTGTCTAGGCTTATTTTATACCTAAACGTTAGGGAATCGCGTTCATTGTACTTTTACATCTAAATTTTTTGTGTTGTTATTTAAGAGGTTTTTTCCACACGCTCCAGTAGAATACAAATAATTTTTAAATCGATCTATTAAACTCAGAGATGGGATCTAAACAGGCACAACGACTCCAAATCAGAGTGAGCAAGGGAGTAATGGCAACAAAAACATGACTCTGCACTTACCAGAGCTCTTGAACTGGAGCCTCACCATCAGATGCCGTTTAGTGTCGTACCGAAGATGTAACTTTTTTGGTGGGTGGATACAGCTGGTGTATTTTAAGCTCCCATACCAAGCGGCTGAAAAAAGTAAAGGAGATAAAAATTGGGTAAAAAAGATATGAAAGGAGATAAAAGAAAGAATGAAATAAAATAAAAACCAAAACAACAACAACAACAAAAAAAAAAACTTCACTATTGATAGAAAGTGGCACACGGTCAATTATTAAGTTTTCCTTCTTCTCAATTGGTTTCTCTGCTATTTACCTATAGTTGTGGAGTAAGAAAAACACAAGGATTCCTACTTTTTCCCTGAGGATATTATTGCAAATCAATAGCAAACAACCTCGTCCTGAATTTGAACTTCAATCGCTGATTCTGTTTCCAACGACAATAACAGTTACGCTAATCACGCCTTAAATTTTCACATAAATGAATGTTTGCAGGAATCTAATAAAAAAAGAATTTATAGAGACGAATCAATAAATCCGTAACCTCCACGTCCTTATTATCTAAATATTGACCTGAATTTTTCAGTGTACAACACCGTCTCCCAACCATTTTAGTGCGAATACTCACCCATAACCCCTTATGTAAGTCACAGCCCACTCATAACAACTAACTCGCTCTAAAGTTGAGAAACTCTGCCGCAATGTTGTGGATGGATGAGGTTCCATTTTATGGCTTCAAAGATAATTGCTTCACTCAATCTGTTCAGCAGTTTAAAGGAAGTTCATTATTATTCTACAAGATTTTTTTAACCTGACCCAAGACCCATAAGCTATCCACCTCGTACCACCAGATGACACACCCTGTAGCATCGTGCGTACGTTTTTAACCAAAATTTTATCGTGTTTGACTACATTTGTATTTCCCTGATGATGATATTCAAATTTGCCTATCATCCCTTTAAATCTCTTTACATCCTTTGTGAAATAAGGTCAATCACTGCCTACTCTTAACTCATAACGCTAGCCCCGTCCCGTTATGGGCCCGTATGAACTTCGTTGAATGAAGAAACAATTCATAAAGTGCATTGACGAGGAAGAGAAGTAATTATTCATAGCATAAGATAAAGACTTTTTTCCACGTAAGATTACCGACTTATTGAAATACTTACATATATTGCTTTGAAGTGGACTAAGGAATCTGTAGCCTAACATGAACATATTTATTTAACCTCTCCACTATGTGAAGGATGTGAGTTTTCCTTCGCGTAGACTTGTTGCAGTACCAAGGCTAAAGAGCCTAGTCTGCCCTACTATTTACCCATAGCTGGGAGGAGGAGAAGAGCTGATTTCCAACGAACATTAACGCAAAAGTGAAACGCAAACAACCTCGTCCAGGTCACTGTCTCCATTTCCTAAAGCGATAACTGTTAAACTACATTCAGTACATTTTCATCTGAAATTTTCTTCGTGTAATGTTTGATCAAAAGGATTCATTTTTAACATTAAATTAAGTGCATTGACATGAAAAGGAATTATGTTGATAAATAAATTTATGAAAAATTAGTGCTTGTTTTAATTAGGCTAAGAACTTACTAATGTACTTAGGTCTCATACCTTCCTTTTTTGTTGCTTATTTAGACAATCTCTTTCGATTGATTCGGGTCTTCCTTTTTATTTAAGTTAATACCAGCCATCTGGGGGGGGGGTAATCCTGTTCACTATCTTCTCTTTCTTTTCTTTTAATAAACCCTGATTTGAGGAGAATGTTTTCACATCCGATTTAAAACTTTTTAAAATTTTCATTAGGTTTACATGATTTATTTAGAATTAAAAGCAGATTTACAATCCTTTTTTGTCAAAAGGCACACACACATACACACACACATTCATTGTGTAATGAAAAATAATTGTTTTTTCCTTATTAGGCTACAAAATTATTGCTTTACATATTCCGTCTCATGTCATCCTCTTTTGTTGCTTCTTTCCATCGATCCTGGTTTTGATTTCTATTTCAGCAAATGTTAATTATTTTTCTTTTTGTTCTGAGTCATCTCATGATTGATCTGTACGCAATTATGTAGATACCATACGCTTAGATAGTCATCAAACTACATCCTTGCAAAAATAGTTTAATTACTGAAATGTACTTTTAATGCTGGAAAACTGATGTTTTGTTGGCACAGGTGCCACTCCCATTAAAATGTTATCATCCGCTGCATAGATATAAGTACAACAAGGGAAAAAAAATTACCGAAAACATTTTAAGTCTCTTCCTAATCTAATTTTATTGTTTGTACAGATTTTTAATTGGGTACTTCAAAAAATATTTCAACCATGATGCAAAAAATAAATAAATAAATAGAAGTTATCATAATAATAAAATCCAACTATTTGTCTCCATCAAATTCCGCCCAATATTCTTCAGGTGGAAATTGCATCTGCAACGCTTATTATATAGTTCAATTTCACTTCATCGCTGTTTACGTTCCCTTTGTGCCATTGCGAAAAGGTATAAATCTTCCTCTTTTCTCCTCTCACAACTATAGATAAATAATAAGGCAGACTGGGCTCTCTTGCCTTAGTTGGACAACTGGTCAACAAACACCCGACCTAAATGTTAGGAGTCAACGTAAAGCAGGTCATTATCTTACAAACTCAGTGAACTGAGAAAAAGTCTGATGGCATTGGGCGGTCAGTAAATATAATAGGATCAATTCATTTATATATTTACTGACAACCCTATTCTAACACCCTTTTTCTCAACAGATTTGTCTAAGTTTATATTCATGCAAACACACACACACACACACACACACACACACACATATATATATATATATATATATATATATATATGTATGTATGTATTTACCCAAACCCTCTTTCACGAGCAGGGTCAATTTTTAAGCGGAGTACAGCTGATTTGAATCCAGAATTTTCCTTATCCTAGGGTGATTACCAAAACTAAAGCAAGAGAACTCAGTATTCCTCTCTGTTTACCAATAGCTGGGGAAGAGAAGGGGTGAATTCACTCTTTTCCAAAGGGCATTAGCGGAAAGTGAATCACAAAGAGCTTCATCAAGGACACGGGTCGTCAACCAGGGATGATAACACAGTTTGGGTAGCTCAAGGGGTTACTGCCACTCCTGTCGCAACCAAGCAGCTTTGGCCACCGGACAGGGTATTTTAGTGCAGTTTGTGATTTTTTAAAACGCGCTTACTTTCGGTCGTTGATGTCATTACGCGTTTGCAGTAACCGTTTCTTGATGTTACTTAATCACAGGGGAATGGTGGTTCCACGTGCATTTCATTCATGCTGAACATTTTTCGCTCTCGACTAAATCTAGCTTGATGCATATTGCATCGTGGTCTGAAGACGATATGAGGCAACTTTCAAACTGCGGCCAGTGATTTCTATTTTTGAAAGAAACGAAATGACTGAGTGTCCTAGAAAGCCACAACAACCAACCTCAATAGGAATTACATGGCATATTCAACCCTTTTCCGCGTAGTCGGCACGCAGTGTCTCGTGTCGGTTTTTCTTCCGTTCGTGTGCCTCCATTCGGTTTTCTTCCCAGGAGACAGTCAGTTCTATGAGGAGGACACTCTCCTTTGAGTCGGACCACGTCTGGTCACTTTTCCGTTTGAATACTGTAAACTGGAAGTTGTTGAGATGTCTTGAAATCCGCTGAAACTTTCCAGTCACTAGCTTCATTCAGTTGCTTCATATTGGGATTTTCTTTCCGCACAGGGCATTCACCTTCCTAGTGAAACTGGTTTCCTTGGCTCAAACAGGTTGCTGATTTGCTCTCTCACATTGTGCTCTTAACAACTCTATTATCACCTCTAACACCTTGTTATGTCGCTCTGTGTATATCTGAAGCGATTGTGGACATGCTGATAGTACATGGCGCAAGGTAACCCGATCACTTTTACACGAAAAGCACAGATCCGAATCAGTATATCCCCATAATTTTTGGTTTGTCGCTTTTAGTAAGAGATCATATGTAGAGCGAAGAAGGAATGATATCGCCAGTGGTTCCATTGCAATTAAGGATTTCCACGATAATTTAATTGGTTCGATATCATTCCATTTTGTCCAAGGACATTGTTTGGCCTGAGTAACAGCACTGGCTGTTCTTTGCTCCTCCTCAAACATCCTGACTTCGCTCACCATGTCTCTTTTTCCCTTTGGGCCCACTTTGGAGAATACTTTGTTGCTCGTGCTACCTAGCCCAGCTCGATTGGTTTGAGTGACGCCAATGATGTCTTTGATTCGTTGGCTGCATTCTGCCTCCTGGGCGGCCTTAACGGCCGACCACTTCATAACTGATTTTATTTCTGGATACGCCATCCGAATGATCTTGTCGGCTGAGTCCTTTATTATCATGTGAAGGCGTACTTTCCCAATTTTGAATTCTTCTACTAGTGAGGATATTGGGAGCTGTATATATATATATATATATATATATATATATATATATATATATTGTATTTAGTGTCTAGAAGTCAAATAGGAATAATCCGTTTCTCTTCATTTGCATTTAAGTAATATATTGAGTTCATATTATTCTGTCAGTTTTTGTCAAACAAAATGTTTGACTTTTTTCATTCGCTGGTATTTGAATTCTAATGGACCGTAGGCACATAAATTTGAACACAACAGAAGATCACCGGAGAGTAGACGGCCGAAGAATAATATTTCTCCATAATTAGTAAAAATCAAAAGCAATGAAGAAGATGTAAAGAGATTCTCCTCCCGATGAAGTGATGGCAAGAAACTCACTGAAACGGACGGCCTAAAAATAATAATAAACTTGGATATTGGTAATATGAATGTGTGTTTGGCAACTTTTTTGTCACCCGATCCTAAATGACAATATTTTAGATCCAAAGTAAAATATTAGTTTTGATTCCAAGTCATCATTCGGAACATTTGATAATTTTCTATTGATTACTTTTAAAATGCAACGAAGAATGCAGCCATCAATATTTGTGCGGTAAATGAAAGCTGTTGTTTTTATATATTTCATTTTGTAAATGACAATATTATTGCACCTGTGTGTCGTGACCATGTTTCATAAATAGTTTTGTTATTTAGTATAGCATTGCTTCTAAGATTTTTTGATCGACCATATAACAAGTTCTTGAAAAATATATTTGATTTGGTTTTAATTTCATAATTATCCAACGTCTATTACGCCCAATCGTCTAAAGCTGTTATTTGAAGAGAAATATATTTATATGAGAGTCAGTTGAAAAGTTCAAAGACTGACTAAGATACTCAAATGGAATATGACCGAATGAATTTATTTGTCAACAGAGTTCTTCTTAGGGTGCACGCAATTATCCGTCGGTGTTGCAGTACTTGAATTCCATTGGTAAAAAAGAGATCATCATATGAACTTTTCAGCCCACTTCTGAATGACGAAAGATGATGAAAAGTATTCTTACCCAAACTACAATAAAAGAAAGTTTGGCTAGTTTTAAACTGCTTTTCAACCAGAATTGTGACATCTCAATCAACAAGAAGAAAAAAAAAAGAAAAAAAAGAAAATCCTTATATGTTTTTTCAACATATGCATGAGGTATGGAGGTAAAAATACATCTGATCTAACTTAATGTAACTGATAATTATGATATAAAGATAAATTTTCAGACAGATAAAATACTAGAAAATTATAGATTTTTAAATTAGAAATAATATTAGGTAATGGCATGAACCTAAAAAAATTAATTTTCCCCCAGTATGAATTTTTTAAAATCGTACAACTGAACCTGCAAAAACAAAAGTTAATGTTGTCTGGGGTGAAATTCTACCTAAATGATTAAACATGATTTGATAGTTACTTTGCAGTGAGCATGAATATGTGAGGCGGGGGAGAAAGAAATTAAGAATGAATGAATAAAACAAATAAATGAATGAAAGAAAGGAAAGAAAATATCTAAGTCAAGATTAATCTATTTGCGATATTTCTATTATATATAACGTACTGAAAGCATGTAAATTCCATGGTGTGATTAGAAACAACCACCAAAGATTAAAAATCAATATGACTATATCCCCAATGCTTTATTTATGAGTCACCCCTGACACAAACACAAACACAAACACACATACACGTATATATATATATATATATATATATATATATATATATATATATATATATATATATGGAGGTGTTCGTGGTGCATTGCTGTTTCCGTTTCACGTTGCACTAATGCCTTTGGGAAAGGTATGTATCCAATTATTTTCCCCCTACCTATAAACAAATAGTAGGGTAGACTGAGCACTCAACTTAGTTTGGCAACTGGTCTGGGACAAAGAAAATTCTGAATTCAGATTTATTAAACTCTGCTTAAAACCTGACCTTGTGTCGCATCCTGCTCGCGCGGAGGAGTTGAAATATATATATATATATATATATATAATGCATGCAATAGTTATTTTCATATAGGATACAAGGAAAAGACTCTCTCTGTGCAATATTAAATATGGATAGTTTAAGATTATTATATAAATATTCAGTGTTTTATTTCATTTACTATTTATTTTAGATTACTTTCCAATACCGATAAAAGCAATAGTTTGGTTCGTTTGGTTGTGTTATGTGGTATATTAACCCTTATGGGTTATTTAATGTTGAATTCTTGCAGCTCCAAGCTATATGGTTTTCAATAACTAATAATCCTTGGTAAATGATTGAACAGTTCTATTTGAACCAAAGATGGGGTCCTTACAGGTATTATCACTCTGGGTCAGAGTGGACCTGGAAGTAATAGCAATGAAAGCGTACTCCATATTTCCCAAAACCCCAGAGCTGGAGTCTAATTATCAAGTGTAGTTTAGTGTCATATCATACACACTGAGAAAAACAAATCAGTCATATTTCAAAAATTAAAACATTTAAGAATACTTTAAACCCCAAATAAAACTTGACCTATATAGGTTCCTTTTTCCTACCTTCTTTCTTTTTACTTTCTTTCTTTATTTTCTTAAACTTGTCGCAATTCTTTCTTTTTTTTTCTTAGCTTTTTCTTTTATACTTTTCTTTCGTTCTTTATTTCTTTCTGATGGAATGATCCAGTATTAGTCAAGGTTGAAAAATTGTGAAACACCTGATATGTAGTTACAAACAAGCGTATGAATATACACGGTGCAGCTGGTATTCGGGGACAGATTTTATGGATTGGAAAAACACTTATGGAACAAAAGAAGATAATTGTATTTGACTTCAAATAACAAGCATAGAAGTTAGCTAACGATTGATTAATTTTATTCAATAAAACCACCACTAACATCAATAACTGTCTCTATACGAGGTCAAAATCGATTCCAAGCTCTGATTAACTGCTCCTTATTCATGTCAGACATTACTCGAACTATCGCAGCTTTTAAAGAGTCTTTGGTGTTATGGGAATTTTCACTAACCTCCTTCTATACAACGCTCCACACATAATAGTCCAGTAGATTGAGATCTGGAGAGTTAGGAGGCCAAATTTTGGGGGTGATCTGGTCGTACAGATTATCATCCATCCATTCTTGCTTCTAAAGGATTTTTGAGTTTGTTTAAAAGTCTTTTGGATCTGTTTAAGCGGTTTTCTTTGGATTTTTCAGAAATAAATTGACTTCTCTTCATCACGTAGAATTTGTATCGAATATCTTCATGAACACTCCTTCAAATTGTCTTTTTAGACACATGCAACTTTTTTTGCAATTGACCTCGTTGATTGACCTTGGTTTTTATCAATTGGCTGCTTAACTTTATGAATAAATTCGGGTATTCACATTGAATCGGAAAATGGGGAATGTTTTTACGTTTTAATATACTTACGTTATCATTTTCTTTTTCTAACTCTTTATTTATTTTGTGAATAAACGATCTTTCAACTCTGAGAAAACGTGCAATTTCTAAATCCCTACGATCACCCTTTAAAGCTACTATCACAGCATGACTTTTCATTTCATTTGTTAGCGTAGGGTTTATCATTATTAATTTCTGAAAATAAAAGCAATAAAAGTTAATAGAAAAAAAGTATTAATCTAAAATATATATGTCCTCAAATACCGCCGCACCCGGTGTAGATTGTGAATCAATACAGATTTAATCCAAACTGAACCCTGTATCGAATAATATTGAAAGAGTACAAGGCTAGACACGACTGGGTGGGCAAGGTGATCCACTGGGAAATGTGCAAGAAATTTAAATTTGACCATACCAATAAATGGTAAATGCATAACCCAGCACGCGTCCTAGACAATGACACACATAAACTCCTATGAGACTTTGAAATACAAACGGATTACCTAATCTCCGCCAGAAGACCAGACCTTATAATAATTATAATGATAATAACCAACAAAAAAAAAAGAAAATTTGCAAAATTGTGAACTTTGCTGTCCCGGCTGACCACAGAAAAAAACTGAAAGAATGAGAAAAGAAGGATAAGTACCTCGACATTGCAAGAGAATTGAAAAAACTATGGAACATGAAAGTGACGATTGTACCAATTGTGATTGGTGCTTTAGGCACAGTGACTAAAGGATTATTAAAGAGCCTGGAGGATTTGGAAGTTGGCGGCCGAGTGAAGACTATCCAAACAACAGCATTATTGAAGACGTCCAGAATACTGAGAAGAGTCCTGGAGACTTGAGGAGACTTGTGTCACTCAATCTCCAGTGAAAGACCATCAGCTAACGTTGATGAGAAAAACTCTAACGAGTCAATAATTATAATAATAATAATAGTAGATGGCATACGAGAGTCGACTAAAAAGTTAATTGGCTAACAAAGATACTCTCATGGAATGTGACTAAAGGAGATTTATTCTAGTTCCCCATTAGGATCTACACACTTCTTCCATCGGTGTTGCAGAGCTCAGATAATATTAGTAAAAAAATTATTAACAACAGATATAACATCATCGTATGAACTTTTCAACCAGTGAACTTTTCAGTTCATCCTTGTATATACCGACAGAGCAGACTGTTTAATAGTTGATATAGAATTGCTTGCAACTTTGCAATAAAACAAAAGAAAACCCAGGAATTAACACTTTTTTAAAAAAAGAAAAGGAAAAAAAGAAAAGAAAAGACAGTGAATAGCAAGGAACATCGCGAAAATGTGACAGAAAAAGAATGGGATCCTGAATATAATAGAAAGAGACAAGATAGGAAATACAAAGAAGGCGACAAATGCAGAAACTGCTGCACACTTCTTTTTTTCTTTTTATTACCGTGCAATTGTTAAACCACCACCACCACCATCAACAACAACAACAACATTTACACAATAAAAGAAAACAACAAAATAAATCCCGTTAATCTCGTTAATCCTTTGTACTAAAACTCTAATCAGAATTTCTCGGAAAAACGTAAACATTTCTCCGAAATATGTTAATCCAGATTAAAGAAGAGGAATTGTTGTGCGGGTAAAGTTGGTAAGGGGGGAGGAAGGACAACTAAATTTTTTGGATTTCTTTTCTCTTTTTTTTTAAATAAGCGTTGTGGGTAGAAATGCACTAATGTCGGTAAACTTGCGGGTAGTTCAATTGTTCGTGGGTATGAACTTGGGGGGAAAAGGAATAAAAAAGAAATGAGAATAAAAGAAAGAAGGAAAAAAGAATAAAGTACAAGAAGTGGAAGAAGAAAGAATGGATGAATCACAAAGAAAGGTGGAAAGAAGAAAGAAGAAACGAAAAAAGAAAAAAAAGATAAAGAAGGTGGCGTGACAAAAATTTTAATAAATTGGAGGATAAAAGACAAAGAAATAAAGACGCAAAGTGTAATGAATGCAAGAAAGGAAAAATGAAAAAAATCTTAGATAAAAGACTAAGAAAGAAAGGAGAAAGGTAAAGTAAAAAAAGAAGAAGAAAGAAAGAAAGAAAGAAAAAACAGTTTTTTTTATATGGAGAAATAAGAAACAATGAAAGAAAAGAAAGAAGAGGATAAGAGTTAAATCCATGTAATGAAAAAATGATTGTTAAAAAGAAAAATTACCGAAAAGAAACGAAGAGAAATTTTAAAAGTACAAATACGATTAAGTAAAAAGCAAAAGAAAAAGAAAAAAAAGAAAAAGTATCGAACAGGAAAGAAAAGAGAAAAGAAACATGAAAAAAGCTTTTTAATAAAGGAAGGAGACTTGAAATAGAATAGAAATGAAAACAAAAGATTAGCCTAAAACAACATCCAGTAGGAAAGAAATATTAAGAGAATTCTAAGGAATATGCAAAATAATAAAGAAAAAGGACAAATGAGGATGATGATATACTCTTCAAAAATATGAAAAAGAGGCAACAATGAAAATGTTAAAAAAAAATCAGAAAAATAAAATTGGACGAAAGGAAGGAGAAAGTACGAAGAGAGAGTGGGGGGAATAAAGAAAATTATTGATGAAAAATGAAAAGGAAAGAAAAAAAGAAAAGAATCGACCATAATAAGAATAAAAGGAGAAGTGCATTGTCTGTCACTTGTCAACATCTTTAAATTGCACCTGACAGGAAAAGGAAAACTGTCTAAATTGGTTACGTCATCAGAAAATAGATATATATTGACATTCTTCTAGATTAGCATGTTCTCTCATTGTAACAAGTATCTGTGTGTATCACGAACATGGATATCACACTTTATTCTTGTCACATATTTGTAATGTTAGTTACATTTTACTTCAGCCAGATTGCATTATATATATATATATATATATATGTGTGTGTGTGTGTGTGTGTGTGTGTGTGTGTGCGTAAACGTTTGCGCTCGTGAACGCATACAAAATATTTCTCAGTCCGTGATGAAAATGTTAATTTCAAAATTGACAAGGTTCCTCCATGACACCACAATCTTTTGAAATTCAAACACAATACAACCAACTTTTACTCTTGATAATGACCCACGATGATTGAAAGTACTCATATTACAATAAAAAAACAAATCAACAAAAAATATTGCATGTTCTTTTTTTATTCAGTCTTCATCTGGCCTTCGTCTTTCATTGTCCTCGGCATTACATTAAATTACATATGTTGGTGAGGCTCCACTTCTGGAGGTCAAGTGGTAGAGTGGTAGAATCAGTTTAGATCCTAACATGGACCAAATAGAACTTTTTGAAAACTATTCATATTCGATTGGACCGTATTGAATAAAAACCTCTTAAGAAACAACAATGAACGCGATTCCCCAACCACTAGGCATAAAATTACCCTAGACAAACTGACATACCGTTAAAATCAATCAGTCTTCTCTTATATTCAATAAAATAATAATCGATATTTTTTAGTAACTACTTACTCTGAAATATGTTAGTAAATAAAAAGGCGCCTCAAGCCTTGAGAAAAATAGAACCAGTCTAAAATGGCAAAAATTTTGCAACATTATTTGTCATCTATAAACCTGAGTTTCGTGCATTTTGATAGCATGATCGTCAGGCGGTTACTAGTATTAACATTCAACCAAGGAGATTATCTAGTACCATGCTTTTTTATGCATTTGTTGATCAGTGTGACTCTTTTCGTACATTCAGATTGTTTTTTAAGCTTCTTTAACACTTCCAAAATAAATTACATTTTTATCCTGTCATTTCCTCATGTGCCACGAGACAGGCGATGCATATGATGTAGAAAACTTGTGGAATCATTATGGTAATCTATGCATCCCTGAATTTCTCATTCAAATTAAGCCAGTTGATTTTCTTTTGCCTTGACGATGTAGTTACTCAGATATTTACATCTCAAATTATAGCGGCCATTTCAAAATGAAATGATATTAAGTTTTCTGAAATACCCTGTGTATAAACTGAATAAAAAAAGAAACGCTACACATTGCAACAAATAGTTTGCACTTTCACGGTGACTGAATATTGTTTTCTTTTAAATGCATCTACAGCAACGACTGTATAGAGTAATAACTGATGATCATAAAAAAACGTGAATCTAGTTGTAGCAAAAGATAGTTTTGAGTTCTGGGTGATACTTCATATTTACATGTATGTGCGTGAGAGAGAGAGAGAGAGCGAGAGAGGGGGGGATTTTTTGACGTAATGATTATCACTGTTGAAAAGAACATCAGCGAGACGAGTTCACATAATAATAGATAAAATAGGTCAACAATGGACAACCTGGTTGGCAACCAGTCTAAGAGGAAGACAATTCTGAAATCAATAAATAAAAATTTGATTCCTTGACACTGGCATATTTCCTTTCGCTCAGAGGCGTTGAGAAAGAAAATTTGTCGTCCTTTCATACAAACCAAACAGATTCATGGTTTCGCAAGACTAGTTGATATCACCTATTTCCTCTTTGTCATCATCATGGTGTGCTGATTTTCTCTCTCTCTCTCTCTCTCTCTCTCTCTCCTCTCTCTCTCTCTCTCTCTCCCATCTGTCCCGTTCTATTTAATCCATAGATAGGACCCTAATAGGTACTACCGTTCCGGGTCAGAGTGGACATGAGGGTAATGGGAATGAAGGAGTACTTCACATTCTCCGAACTCCAGGGCTGTAGTCTCACCATAAGATGCAGTTTTAATCTCATACCCAGAACACTAAATGGTTTCAAGTATTTCTACCGAACATTTATAATTCTAGTAAATATTATTCACTCATTTGCATCCTGTTAAATCGTTTAAAGTATGGTAATCTAATACTAAAAATTCAATTTAATATTAATCATTCTTTTGTACACAAATAGTTTCAAATTTTGTAAATGATTTAATAGTTCTATTTGATGCATAGATGGGACCCTAACAGATATTACCACTCCGGGTCAGAAGGGATACTCCACATTTCCCAAAGCTCCAGGATTGAAGCCTCACAATTAGATGATTTGGTATCATACCTAGAATACAAATGGGGTGGCTTCCTCATCCTCTGCAGTCTGCCTATTCTAAAGCCCCAGCTAAATGGGCCACTGGACACTCGTTGGAGGAGCCTTACACCTTTGCAGAGATGCAGTCGGCGTATTCAGGAACACTCGTTAGGGGAGTCTTACCCTTCTGCAGAGATGCAGTCTGCCTATTCTAAAGCCCCAGCTAAATGGGCCACTGGACACTCGTTGGGGGAGCCTTACACCTTTGCAGAGATGCAGTCGGCATATTCAGGAACACTCGTTGGGGGAGTCTTACCCTTCTGCAGAGATGCAGTCGGCGTATTCAGGAACACTCGTTGGGGGAGTCTTACCCTTCTGCAGAGATGCAGTCTGCCTATTCTAAAGCCCCAGCTAAATGGGCCACTGGACACTCGTTGGGGGAGCCTTACACCTTTGCAGAGATGCAGTCGGCGTATTCAGGAACACTCGTTGGGGGAGTCTTACCCTTCTGCAGAGATGCAGTCGGCGTATTCAGGAACACTCGTTGGGGGAGTCTTACCCTTCTGCAGAGATGCAGTCTGCCTATTCTAAAGCCCCAGCTAAATGGGCCACTGGACACTCGTTGGGGGAGCCTTACACCTTTGCAGAGATGCAGTCGGCGTATTCAGGAACACTCGTTGGGGGAGTCTTACACCTTTGCAGAGATGCAGTCGGCGTATTCAGGAACACTCGTTGGGGGAGTCTTACACCTTTGCAGAGATGCAGTCGGCGTATTCAGGAACACTCGTTGGGGGAGTCTTACCCTTCTGCAGAGATGCAGTCGGCGTATTCAGGAACACTCGTTGGGGGAGTCTTACCCTTCTGCAGAGATGCAGTCGGCGTATTCTACAGCCCCAGCGGACAGGACTAATATATGCTCGGAAAGTCTTCAATGATTTCTTAAATTTGGTTCAATTCGGTATAAAAGAAACAGTCCAATTTTATTGGTGCTTTTCAAGACTATGTTAATATTTTGTGATATAAACAGATCACTTACTCTCGAGCAGACGACCAGACCTAGTATTAATCAACAAAAAAATAAAATAAATAAAATAAAACTTGCCTAATTGTGGACTTTGCTGTCCCAGCACACCATGGAGTAAAATAGAAAGAAAGCGAAAAGAAATATAAATATCTGGATCTTACTTGGGAATTGAAACAACTGTGGAACATGAAAGTGGCGGTGAAACCAATTGTTATTGGTGCTCTTAGTATCGTCACCAAAGGATTGGTACAAGGACTGGAGAACTTGGAAATAAGAGGACAAGTAGAGGCCATCCAAACTACAGCATTATTGAGATCGGTCAGAATACTAAGAGTTCTGAAGACTTGAGGAGATTTGCTATCACTCAAACTCCAGTGAGAAACCATTGGCTAATGCTAGTATAAAAAACTCAAAAATGAGTAAATAGTAATAATAAAACTATTGTTTTTAGTATCTGAAATGCAGAACAGAGTGTTGAGAGATAATGAATAATTTTTAGTTTTCTTACATTGCTTTTTACTTTAAAATCTGTAATCGGAAATAAGATTGTATCAATACATTACCGGTGTTTTAATTGTATTTTTACGGCTAAATATTCATAGATTATTTTACAGATATCCAGTATTGTTGAGTTTAATAATAAATGATACTTGATATTATCTGTAATGTTTAACAAGAAATAATTTTTAAAATCCTGGTTTCTTTGGCTTAGAATAAAATTAGCTTTTTTAAAAAAATTCTTATGATTTATCTATTTATAGGTAATAGAGTATATCTATTTTTAGGTATATGTATCTGCAGAGAACTTCATCTAAAAATTAAAATAGAAAATAAATCTGATTCATAATTGATTAAACAAACAAGTAAATAAATCGTCAATTTTCAAATACATCTCCTAAAGAAATTGTTGATTTCTTAAAGTTTTGAAAATGATGTCCGTTCACTTTGAATGATGAGCGTCTTTACCTACATAGCAAATCATAGCAATTCTACGATTACTTACCTGGTTGAAAAAGTTGTTTCGTTTTGTTGAATAAAAATCAAATAATCTTTGACGAAAATAGATTTAAATTTTTTCAGAGATGGCCCAAAAATCACTGAAAGTTTTGTTTAAATAAGACTAAAAATAACAAGGCCTTATTAAGCGGGCGAGCGGACAGACGTTTAGTGAAGATAATTCATTAACAAGGTGATGGGGGATTCTTAAGTTATTGACCTTATGTTGATTATCGTCTTCAATATTATATTTATATTTATTGCAACGATTACACAGGTTTTCAGATATTTTTGTCATCTGAGAACTCTGGCATTAAAGTTTCAGTAAAAGAGTTAGTATACATTATAATCATTATTTTATAGTTTCTGAGTTTTTGACACCAGCATCAGCAGGTGGTTTTTCACTGGAGTTTGAGTGACAGCAAGTCTCTTCAGGTCTTCAGAACTTTTCTCAGTATTCTGACTGATCTTAAAAATGCTATCGTCTAGATGAAACTGATTCTTCCTTTAATTTCAGTTTTTTTTCCAAGCCTTCGGGGACCGTTTCAAGTTCACCATTTACAATTGATATCACCGTCGACCTCATGTCTAACAGATTTTTAGTTCTCGGGCAAGGTCCAAGTCTATCTTTTCGCTTTCTTTTATTTTTCTTTGTGGTCCGCTAAAATTTGCAAAATCCACGATACAGCAAGTTCTCTTTTTTCTGTTAATTACTACAAGGTCTGTTCCTCTGGCTGGAATCAGGTGATCCGTTTTTATCTCAAAACCCCAGAGAATTTTGTGCGTCACTTTCTCTAGGACGAATTCTAGTTATACTTATATCATTTGGTTGTTTAGTCAAAATTCAGTCTCTAGTACAATGGGGTTTACCTTTCCAATCCAGTCATGTCTAGTCTTACACTCTGTTGGCGCTAATTTGCTGCATTCGCTTACAATGTGATTTCTAGTTTCATCTCTTTCTCTGCAAAACCTATACTCGCTATTCTGTTGCATATTATTGATTTTTTGCTTTAACTTAGTTCGTCCTCATGGCGTTATTTTGTGTTTCTATTTTAAGAGACTCAATTTCTCTTCTTTTTTTTTCTATGCCAAATTCATTTCCTAGATACTGGCGATATATTCTTAGAGTTTTATTAGGGTCTTCATTTTTTTGGCAAATACATTTATATCATCCATATACATGAGGTGATTAATCTTTTCTTGTGATTTAGTAAATTTGTACTCTTACCGTGGACTTCCTAAGTTCGTAGTTGGCATCATTGCTACAAGAATTTGAAGTGGCAAGAGTGTGTCTCCTGGAATGATGCCTCTTTGGATTTTTACTTTTGTAAGTTTTACTCTCCAGTTTTCCATTGCTCTTAGTTATTATCATTCAACACCTGACAAGATTTTCACACCGGCTCTAATTGTGATATCTTAATTAAACTCTGAGTGATAGCAAGTCTCCTCATATCTCCAGGACTCTACTAAGTATCCAAACTGATTTTAAGTGTTGTGGTTTGGATTATTTCTACTTCCGATCTCCAGTTCAACCAGTCTCTTTTTCAAGTTATTAGGGCTGTAACTACAATTGGTATCACAGATATGTTCTTAGGGCTTTATATTCCACTAATCTTTTTAGCTATCTGCCAAGATTCTAGAATTTTTTGACGTTTTCGCTTTCTTTTAACTAACTCTGTCGTCCGCTAAAATAACAAGATCATGGTAATCAACGCGGAGTTTGGTCTCCGGGCTGACATTAAGACATTTACTTGAATCTCAAAATCCAAGATAATTTTTTGTGCCTCATTTTCTATATTCTTTGAGTCTTTGAATGATTGCATTTTCACAATCCGCAATGTTAGTAAGTCTTCTTCCAAATTCTTTTATTAACATAACGTTTGTTGATGTCATTTTACTGTCTTGTATCACACTTTGAACACCTTTTTTTTCTGGTAAGAGGGTTCACTTCTCTTCTATCTCACTGGCCCAGTCGACTGGGACTGCAGAATACATTGATTGCATCTCTACTGAGAGGTAACACCCCTAAGTGAGTGTCCTGAATATGATACTAAGTAATCTGATGGTGAAGCTTCAGTAATGCTGGAGCTTTGGGAGATGCAGAGTACCCCTTCATTGCTATTGCTCCCAGGTAGCTCCTGACAGAGTCATATCTATGGGTAAAATATAACTGTTTGACATTTAAACTATGTACTTAGGCTAAATTGAATTGTTTGAAATAGAACTGTTTTTACATTTAACTGTGTGTGAACAAAAAAACTGTACCTAAGCTAAAATGAATTGTTTGAAATAGAACTGTTTGGTCATTTAACCATGTGTAAAGAAATGACTGATGTTTAATTGAATTGTTAGTGACACATAGCAATACTTGGAACCATTTAACTTTGTTGGCATGCTAAACTGAATTGTTTGAAATAGAACAGTTGACATTTAAAGTGAACTTGTGCTAAATTGAATTGTTTAAAATTTAGTTAAACCATTTAACTGTGTGTAAAAAATATACTCAGGCATGTTAAAAAATGTTATCTACAAAATGTGTTTAGATATCATATATCTAATATATATATATATATATATATATATATATATAAAAGATTTGGCACGAAATGACCTACCATAACTGATATACCAAAAACCAACCCAAACCAAAATCTTCCATCTCATAAACCATCAAAGCTGAACGAACAAAACATGTTGGGCATTGCTGGTAAAGTAAGGACGAACTCATGAGCGATGTTTTTCTATGGATGGAAACACTAGTGTTGGCCGACTGGCAACAAATTACATTCATTAACTCTATGTGGACACTGGATGACGTCTAGGAGACTCACCAAGCAAGATTACTGATAAGAACGGATGGCGAGAGACAGTCAAAGGAATCTGTGTTGTCGACATTCATTTTTGATTCAAAGCTCTGCTGACAGGGTATCTTATACTGGAACAATATGAAATAATTTATAAACCTCAACGTTTCCGACAATTATTTCATTAGAACTTTAAACAGATACTTTACATTGATCATTATTACTCATAATTCATAATGAATTGATTAAAAATGACAATTAAATAGAAAATAAAAATTGTCGAAAGATTACAAAATTTCGTCCCACCCTCAATTCAATCACATCACATATTTTCTCTGATCACTACAGGAACAAAAATTTGCAGCATATCGGAAAGATATGGAGAATAATGGGCCTTAACCTGCCACACTGACCCATGATGAGCTAATAAGTCTGAATTGAGATTTTTCCTTATTCCTGACTGATTGTTCAACCAAGGCTACTTAACTAATTTACCCGTGGATTCATGTCTTTTGACTCGTAAATAGATTTGGTCGTAGATGATACGCTACCCATATAGCGTCTCTTGGCAGGAAACGTATGGTGGGGCCAATTCCTTTACATGTAAACAGCTGAATTAAGATTTTCTTTCTCCTAGACTTGCTCCCATAACAAGTTTAAAGAGCACAATCTGTCCGACTAGTAACGTATAGCTGGAAACAGAATAGTCGGATTCAGAGCTTTACCAAAACTATTAGCGCTATGTGAAATGCAGACAAACCTCGTTAAGAATTTAAACTTCGGTTGCCGAATCCACTTCCTACGACGATTACCGTTACACCACAAACGTCTCTAAATTGGCTTTAGCATGAAGTAGACACAAAAAGCTGGTATTTGAAATCGGCTTTCCGATTCCATTTTCCTTGCATCCGTGTAATTTCTTATTTCTCAATATCAACAAATTTTAACTTAATAAGCAACAAGGAGCAAACTGAGAGTAATGAGGGAGTGATAGTGATGGGGGAATAAGAGTGGTTAGATCATACTAATCAATTTTTTAGGAGTGATCCAGCTGATCCAGATTCGAACAACTTTTAGTCCAGACTTTTTCCTTAAATGCACTAACCCGAATAAATAATAATATATAATATTCACCTTAATTGATTGATTGATTGATTGATTTTAACGGCATATCAACCGGTCTAATGTTATCTTATGCCAAAAGGTTAGGAAATTTCGCTCATTGTAAGTTCATATTTACATTTTTAGGGCAGTCGTTTCTCGACAGCTTTTTTTTCACATGGTCTGATAGAATACGAATAAATTTTAAACAGATCAATTTGTTCCAGAGATGGGGCCCTAACAAGTGCTACCTGGGATTAATGACAATGAATAGGTATTCAACACACTCCAAATCAACAGAACCGGAGCCTCACCATCCGATATAGTTTTTTTCATACCCAGGACACCCCTTTTATGGAGGGGATCTTATTTTTCTGCAGGGGGTTTACAGCCAGCGTATTCTAAGCCTCGCTGACATGGTGAAATATTTGCCTTGAATTATTGCTCGGTACAAGCTGTTAAAAGCTGATCATTGTCTTAGTTAAATGCTGAATCTTTGAATATTAGATTGCAGGAGATTTCCTTTCAAATTGTATGGCAGGTCATTGATGCATTATGATCCAATGATAGAACACCCCGAGGACCACATCAGCATTGCAGAACGAGTCAAAAGAGAACTATTAATTTAATATAAGTTTCTTATCAAAAGTGGTCTTTAGAGAAGCCTTGACCCGTCTCTTGACCTACATGCTGCTTGAATTGACAACTGACCAAAATGGATAGTGACATCTTGTCCCGCTCTCTCTGGTCACAATGAGAGAAGAATTGCCCTTGAGGAAAGAACAGAAAGCATTAAGGACTTGAAACTAATTTCTATTGGCTCGTCTATTCACACTTGACATTTCCGGTATCCGGTTTAATTATAATTTACAACTGCCTTCCAATTTGCTTCTCAATGTTCCTCGGGTACCTGTTATCTTTGATTGCCTTTCAAAACGGAATAATCATATTGATTGGTGACATATACATGAAGGAACAATACGAATATGTCGTGTGTGTGTGTGTGTGTGTGTGTGTGTGGAGATCAAGGCCAAATGAAAAATTCCAGAGATCTGACATGTTGTAAAGATATTGACTTGACATCAGCCTCTAATAGTGATTATGCAATGTTGACCTTCGAGGTCATTTGAGTCAACTGGAGGTCACTGGGGGTCATTGCAGATCTAGGTCATAAATGAAGAATATTTTCATGTTTTAAAGCAACACTGGAATGCGTTTTAAACACTAAGGCTGAATTTATTAAATTTTTAGTTTACAAAAAATGTCTAAAGTTTCAACTTTTAGTTAATAACTTAGTGCAAATGGAATTAACATATTCTACTTAAAAGAAATAAAAAGCTTTACTAAGTGTGACACTATATACAGGCTTAGCTCTATGAGAGTACACATATATTCAAATGTATGTGCATGCAGGTGTATACATGTTTATGGTTGTGTATATGTATGTGCATGTCCATTTAGGGGCCGAAACATATTTCGTGGAAATCACTAATTCTTCCCTGTTAGAATAAAACGCAGATGTGAGATAAAAGTGGATTAACGACTAACAAAAATTTATTATTGTCTGCCTTTTTTATGTTCAGTCTTGGGTGACCGAAAGTCCGGAAATAGGATTGTTCCCCCTGTATATATAATAAGGAGAGTGAATCTGCTCTACGAAGGCATAAGAGACTGACGTAGAAAGAACACAGACGGAGAAGGTCATCCAGAAGATAGCCAAAAGAACAGAGTGGGTCTGCTACAAAAAGGGGTAAGAGATAGACGCAGAGGATACACGACCAGAGGACAGATAGATGGATGACAGATACTGAGATGGGCTGAGAATAGACACAAAAGAGATACGGGGACCAGAGAATGAAGAACAGAGACAGACATGCAGATAGGCTGAGAAGCCCAGAACAGTTACAGAAACCTGAAAATCTGGCAGTGAGCTTTTTTTAGACTAGGAAATTCGTTGCGAAACGTCACATGAACTTCTTCCATTTCTTCAACATTTTTGTTCTTTCTTTGGGGAACCATCTCGGGCTCTTGCATTTCGACTCGACCAGTTGAGAAAGTAAACACAAGGGGCCAGACGATCATGCGGCATGAACTGTTCATATTACCACAAACCTTTTAATGACTTTTTAGATTGCTTTTTACGAGAAAGTGTTGGGATATGACGTTTGAAAGTGGAGGTACGCAATTTTACTTGTTTTTTGACTAGGCTCCAACAGGACGTTCTTGATAGTTTAGAAGGTGCATCTGGTCTTCAAGTCAATACTCAGCTCAAGCCTTTTCAGCGAAGTACGACTCCCTTTCAAAAAATAATGTCTTTAGTATGACACTAAACTCCATCTGAAAAGTTCTGGAGATTTGGAGAGTATACTCGACATTCCTAAATTTAATTCAATGCCATTACCCCAAAGTTCCTTCTGACCTAGTTGGGTAGTACCTGTTAAGGTCCCATATTTGTTTAAGAATTATTCATATTCGATAGGACCAAGTGCAAAAAAAAGAAACTTTTAAAAGCCTTGAGATAAAAAATGTAAATATCAACGTAGAATGAACGTAATTCCCAAATCTTTAGGTATAAAATAACCCTAGACGAGTTGGCATGCTGTTAAAATTAATCAGTCACTCTGTCGACTACACTGCTCTTAGTCACTCCCTTTTTGACAAGTTGCAAACACTCTGCAAGCACTTGAACACACACCTGCGCGCGTACACACAAACATATATATATATATATATATATATATATATATATATATATATATATATATATAAAGAGCGAGAGAAAGAAAGAGAAAGAGAGAAAAGGTTATTAATGGTATGCAATTGTCAATTTAATTTATATCAAATCATCTGCTGAACAATCATTGCAAGGCTTGGGTAATTCTTGACTTGCCCTCTGACCTCAGCACACCGTTCTGATGCAGAGAAATGACAGATGCATTTGTTGATTTAATAATCCCCTGGATACAAGTGGCCTCACTAATATAAATAGATTTTTAAAAAGTCAGTCACTTAACCTTCAATAAAATCGGGAAGTCAAATTAGAAACACAGGATTTTTAAAAAAGATGAATTAAGTAAGCAGCAAGTAAGTAAACAATATTGACAACAATGTAAACAAAATAACCGATAAAAAAAAGTCCCAACGGGATTATCAATTGAACAAATGATAAGTTTTAATTACAAACACACACACACACACACACACACACACACACACACACACACACACACACACACACATATATATATATATATATATATATATATATATATATATATATATATATATATGCTGAAAACACGGAAATTCCAGGATCTAATTAGAAACAATTT
>CAUZXS010000204.1:50000-65000 GCA_963585895.1 Sepioteuthis lessoniana
AAAAAGGCGAAATCCGTAATTCAGTAAAAAAAACATGGCCGATCGATGTAACCCAATTCTATTGACATGGAGCGGTAAATAATGAAGGTATCATTCTTTTGATTTGATATAAAGCAGTCATTTACTAAGCTTTGCATAATTTGTCTCTAGAACACCCAGTGAGAATCGAACTTAGTAGTTTAAGTTAACCATAACGTTATGGCGAAACGTTTCAAGAAAGGTTGATATAAGGTAAGAAACTGAGACACACAAGCTGAAGGTTAAAAGGGAAAATAACAGATTATAGTTGAAAAGAGATAATATTCGGCAAACCTAATTCTTTCTATTACTTCATGGAGTAGTTGAAAGAAAAGATAGATTTTGAGAGAAAGAAAGAGACAGAGAAGAGACGGAAGAAAAAAAAAAGATATCTAGAAAGAAAGAAAGAAAAATAGATCTTGAAAGAGATAAAGAGAGAGAATAAAAGGAATGTAGAAAGGCAGGGTGAGTAGATTTTGAAAGAGAAAAAAAGAAAGAAATATTTTTGAAAAATAGGATGGTTGGATAGATTTTCAAAAAGTAAAGAAAGAAGAAAGAAATGAAGGAAAGCAGGAAGGAAGAAAAGATACATTTTGAAAAAGAAAGAAAAAAGAAAGAAAATTTGGAAGGAAAGAAAGTATACATAAAAGGGAAATTATTTAGCACAAGGCCAAAATATGGGAAAGCAGTAGAAATAACTTGCAAACCTTGTTCACTAAACATGGCGAAAAGTCCGTATCGGTTATGGCTACTGAATCGAAAATATTTGGTCGAACTTCTGTATTTTTGCAAATATTTGCAGCACGTTAAAATCATTAATCTCCTTTTTTATTAGAAATAAAGTCAAAATTTCAAAATATTAGGGTGCATCAAAAGTATGTTTATTTCTTTGATTTAACTGAGAGTTCATATAGTATTTACTTGACAGATCCTGTTTGTTTTTTGTAATATTTATGTAATATTTGGATGATCCTAATTCAAGATTACAATGTGAGAAGGTAAAGATCTTTGTTTGTGAGATATGAAAGGTGTCTTCTTTGAAGAATAGTTGAATTTCTATGAAACCATCAATTCTATGATATATTGCTGTAAGCTGGAATCACTCGAAAAGTTTGTTGTTTTTTTTATGGAGAAAGCAAGATTCATTTATCAGTCTGAAAAGCGTGATGCTTTTCCATGACGCGGATCAATTAATGATTAACTCAGAATTATTCAATAAAATGTATGTACGCTCAAGTCAGAATATACGAGAAACCTTTTCACGGGTAAATAATAAGAACATCATAGCCAAGTCGGCTGGGGTAGCAAAATACACCGACTGGATCTCTGAAGAGGGGTAAGACTCTCCCAATAAGTGTCCAGGATATAACACTAAACAATCTGATGATGAGGTTCCAGTAATTCTGGAGCTTTGGTGAATGCTTTGGTGAATTCTGAATGCCCTTTTATTGCTATCGCTCCCAGGTTCAATCTGGCTCGGAGTGGTAGCATCTGATAGGGTCCTATCTATTGGTAAAAGAAAACTAAACTATGTACCTATGCTAAACTGAATTGTCTTAACTAGAACTGTTTAGAAATTTAAACTGTGTACTTATGCTAAACTGAAGTGTCAGAAATAGAACTGTTTTGACATATAACCTGCGTACTTTTGCTAATCTGAGTTGTCTAGAATAGAACTGTTTTTGACATTTAAACTGTGAACTAAATATTATCTACAAAATGTGTTTAGAAATCATATTTTGATGTATGTGTATAAAAGGATTTGGCATTAAATAACCTACAATCGTTGATGTGCCATAAAACCAAAGCCAACCCAACCAAACCATAAGAAAATTATTGACATGGGAATGAGTATTTTTGTGGCAAAATGTTCTAAAAGTATTAAATGAAAACAAAGTCCAACCAAATACGAATGATTTTAAACAAATCTATTTTAATTATGTAAGCAACTCTAACAGATACTACCATTTCGAGTGAGAGTGAACCTGAGAGTAATAAAAATGAAGGAGTTCTCGACACTCTCCCGAACGCCAGAACTAGAACTTCATTATCAGATGCAGTTTAGTATCATAACCAGGACATCTCCTTTGGGGGGAGGTCGTAGCTCTTTATGAAGGATACACTCAACACATTCTAAGCATCCTCTACTGGTTTGTTTAAGATAAATGTTTGATACGCTCAGTATTATAATTAAATTATCTTATTAAAGTCCGAAAAGCAAAGCAAATGAACGTTTAACGAGGAAAAGTACCGAAGAAAGTACAAATTTCTTAAAAGAAAAATACTTTTATTATGACAGTTTCATTATTTTGGGGGTAGTATTATTTTCTGTATCTTTTCCTTTGCCACATCGATTTTTCCGATATCATAGATAAGTGTGTGTGTGTGTGTGTGAGTTTATGCGCGGGTGTGTGTGTGTGTGTGTATGTATGCGTGTGTGTATGTGTGTGCGTGTGTGTCAGTCTTTGTGTGTTTGTATGAGTTAGAGTCTTTGAGCGTGTGTGTATATGAGTGTGACTGTGTGCGTGTGTCTGTCTTGGTATGTGTGTGTCAGTCTGTGTGTGTGTGTGTGTCAGTCTCTGTGTGTGTGTGTGTGTGTGTGTGTGTGTGTGCGAATAAAGATTTAGTGAATACTAACTCATGGAATTAATGAATCATATTTTCTTGCGTGGGTGGAAAAATACTGTTGCGTGGGTGGAGAAATGAAGGTTATGAAAACATATATATATATCTTAATGTATGTGCTTATTTATATGTTGTGGCGTTGTGGGCGTTATTTGTTTTTGAGAAAATGCATATAGTTTTACATTTATAAAAAAAAAAGAAAAAGTTACCAATACAGTTACAGACCAATGAGTATCTAGCTGATTGTAGATCAATAATTAAAAGAAAATAGTCAGAAAGTTAATTCATTATCGATACTTGAAAACCGATCAGCCGGGAGGAGTGGTTTTAGGTATCAGCTGGTTGTATCACGTGACACGCTGCTCTCAGGCGAGCAAAAAAAATTGGTTTGAAAATCGATTTTACATGAAAACTAATCAGCGTATTACAATGTACAGAATTCAATGACAAATAAGAGGAGATCTTTACTGAGTGAAAATTCGAGAAATAATCGAACTATTTTACGATAATTCCTAAAAAGGCTTAAGAAAAATTTACTGACATATTTACATTTGACATGAACAGAATACAAAACCCAACTCAGTTAAACTCTCATTCTCTCTCTTTCTTTCTCTCTCTCTCTCTCTCTCTCTATATATATATATATATATATATGTGTGTGTGTGTGTGTGTGTGTGTGTGTGTGTGTGTGTGTGTGTGTGTGTGTTTTGTGACAAACACTTCTTTTCCAGAGAAGACCAAAATCTCAAATATACAAAAAGAACTCCTGAGCACATATATATGCTCAGACCAAATTCACCTTTGCAAGTCTTTGGTGTTGAAATTGACTTTCTCACATGGCTTATCAGACCCACAGCAGACCCACGTTTATCAAAGAGTTGACTCGAATTACTCATAGGTTGCTGCAGAAGGACCTGTAAAAATCAGTGCGCGATAGTTGCTGTCATGAAATCTCATATGAAAAGCAAGTTGGACTTTGGACAAACCCTACAGCATATGTTGCCCACGTATTCAAGCTTAAAAGTGTCCTGAACTGAAGTCAATCACTGTTTCAGAAGTGCTCGTTTTAGACCCCGACCCCATGTTCTATATTTGAGTCATCATCTGATGAAAGCTTTGTTACCAGCTATTTTCTTTATTCACTTATTGTCAGGAATATGCATTGGGTAGTCTATAATAATATATTATTGAGTACGTGATTATTTTATTATCCACTCTGCACATAAACATACATACATACTCATATGGGTGGCGTTCGTGGAGAAACGATTATCGTCGTAAAAATAGAATCGGCGGCTTCAGTTCAAATTCTAGTCGAGTTTCTTAGCGTCTCACTTCACGTTAATGTCCTTGCAAAAGGCATGAATCCATTTGTTCCCCTCTCAGCTATGGGTAAATAGTAGGGGACAATAGGCTCTTTCATCTTGTTACGGCGTCCAGTCTAGGAGAAGAAAAACTCTTATTTAAAACCAGCTGTGCTCTGCTTAAAAGTTACACACGCATATATAGAAGAAAGAAAGAAAGAAAGAAAGAAAGAAAGAAAGAAAGAAAGAAAGAGATGTTTATAATATATTTCAATTGATAAACATATTAACGATTGAACAATATTTACGCACCAATATAGACATCAAAATTTTGTTTCAAATTTACTACTATCAAACATGTGTGTGTGTGTGTGTGTGTGTGTGTGTGAGTGTGTGTGTGTGTGTGTAGTGTGTGTGTGTGTGTTAAAAAGAGATAAACTACCAAGAATTGATAGTAAAGTTATTCTGAAATCTGATAGTACCTAATAACCTTGACTGATCCAACATGAATACTGCTACTGACTAAATACATCATCGACTTGTCAATGACTTAATTCCACTGACTACCATACGTGCAAACAAAAAAATGTTTGAAAAAAAAATCTTTAGTGAATATAAAAAGGAATCTATATATCTTTTAAAATACACTCAGCGCTTTAAGGCAACTAGAATAATTGGTCATTATAACTTTTTGAAAGCCGTTCGAGAAAAGCCGTTCCTTATTTAGGCATCAAAACATTTAGCTGTCTATTGAGGACAGATAGACAAACTCATCCAAACTATTCATATAGATTTTCTAGCTCAACCCCCGAACAGCCCGACTATTAATGAAGGGCAGTGAAACTTTTCCATTATCTATATAGATACACTGAAAAATCAATATATATATATATATATATATATATATATATTATAATATATATATATATATATATATGCATGTACGTATGCATACACAACCTATATACTCGACTAATGACTTCGTGATTTGAACGACCTCTTATCTTTAGCCACAAAAAGGTGCTTTTATCATATATTGGGTGTATTGAAAGATGCCAAGCTTATAACTATGCTAGCCCACAAAAATGTTTCTTCAGAATCCAATGAGATAAAGAGAAAATATCAGACACTTATTTATGCTTACAAAACTACAATCAAAATCAATGCAAAATCGTTCGTCTAACCCAACGAGTTTAGTCAAAACATACTTAATACCTTAAGAAACACTTTTAGTTAGAATAATGAAGTTTTTATGTAACTATGTTTACTTTTTCATCATTGTTGTACATATTATATACACATTTTTATTGATTGTAAATAATATTATTATCTTTAAGAATAAGCTATGTTTTTGTATTGGCTGTTGGGGAACATTTGGGATTGGCGTTTAGACCTAGAAGCAAGGTAAGTTTCGACGTTTTAAAAAACACATCTCGACCCCTTGTTTTTAGGTGAAAAATTAATCTTAAAAAGTTGTTCATTAAAAGAAATATATATATATATATATATATATATATATATATATATATATATATATATAGTGTGTCCTTAGCAAAGTGGAGTTGGCAGAAATAATTTTCTAATTATTTTCGGTAAATGTGTATCACTCTAATGAAAGACTTTCTCTCATGTTATATAACATAATAAAGATATTAGAATTAAGCCCCCAAATTAAGAATATTGGTCTATAATACCATCTAAAAGATCTTGGTGCTGATATGGGACTTTAGTTGGATAGATGGTCGATAGATATAGCTTCGGCCGATTTAAGGAAATAATATATCACCTTTTAGGCTAACAACACTGTATCTACGCAAAATATTGTTGATTTTATCACAAGCACAAGTTTATCCTCTTGTAAAATCCTGTTCCAAACCAAAAGTCTTCAGTTAAATTTTCCTTTTGTGGAATCATCTGTGTGAAAATATTTGCTCAATAAGGAGATTATTTGGAACTGACAAAATAAAAAACGATTATAAACATATGAATAAATAAATTATTATTATTATTATTATTATTATTATTATTATTATTATTATTATTATTTGTAGTAGTAGTAGTAGTCGTAGTAGTTGTAATGATAATAATTCAACACTCACTTAAATGATGTCTTTGGCGTCGATACTAAATCACATGTTTCTAGAGTTCATATTACGATTAATTACAAATAAAGAGATGCGCTATAAATTGGTATTTAAATCATATCTACCAAGAGAAATCATAATAATAGTGTTGAACACGAATAAAAACCTCTAAAATTAGCAAGAACGCATATACATGCATGTACAAAAGGCCATATACTGTATCGTCCATAAATAATTTTACCATTTTTACATAAAAAGTCAAATTTCTTCTAGACCAAATATGTCAGGAATTTATTATTTCAAAATGGATAAATAATATTCATAGCCAAACTCTATATCATTGAAACTTTTTTGATAAAAATCGGAATATCTAGCAGTACAGAAATAAATATACCTATATTTATTCAATTTGATTGAATATCAGTTTTAATTGTATAACATTCAACAAAAATAAAAAAAAATTCTGTTATCTTCTTGTTTAATAAGCTTGGCTTAATCTGGCACATTGGCATCTTATTGTATCAGATGCTTTTCTTCTTTTGTTTTTTGTTTTTTGCACACGGACCGAATAATTTTCAAACAGATCTATTTGACTCGTACATGGGATCCTAACAGGTATCACCACTCTGGATCAGAGTGGATCTGGGAGTAATTGTCATAAAGAGATACTCTACACTCCCTCGCGATCACATGAAGTTTAATGTCATATGCAAGACACCTCTTTTTTAGTGAGGGGGATATCTTACTCCTCTGCAGTCGACGTATTTCAAGCCTCACTGATGGGCCAGGATTTGGGAAGTATATAAATATATTAATCTATTTTTGAAAAAAAGAAGTTTAACTCATGGATGGTTTATTCAACCATAAATTTAATGGTGTAGATTGGTGAAAAGATCAATATTGATAAGAAAATTATACTTGCTGACAATATTTGTAAAAGTTATCAACAAAACAATTGTTCATTTAAAATAATAAGAGTAAAAACGAATGACAAAATAGTTATTTTAATTCTTTTTTCAAATAATATTTTTCTTGTCTTCTCTTTTTAATGAGCAATTTTAAAGAGAAAATATGTTAATTAGCAAACCCATAAGGAAAAATCGATACCTTTATTCAGTTACATTACAGTTCCCCATAAACTCGTTTGAGACGAGAAGAAGTGTAATCTTTGATTGAAAATGATACATCGAAGATTTTGACTTCAGGTGCTCGTCCTCCCTGGCAGCATCAGGTTCCTTGTTTAAAAAGGCAAGGGTCATTGGAGGATGCCTGAGACGGCTCTTAAGGGACAGAATTCCGACAAAACCAAGCAACTCTTGGAACAGCTTTTGTCCGTGCATTTGTATCTAAAAAATATGACCTTGTGTTACATCTTGCTGGTGACGGAAGTATAAAGTAGTGAAGCGGGAAGAAATGGTTGTTTTGGTAGCATAATAATATCTGGAAGTCGAACCTGGACAAAAATACACAAAAGCTTATATATATATATATATATATATATATATATAATGAGTGACAATTATAGATATTACATACTTTTGAAAAATATGAAGATTATTTATAGGGTGCCTGGTATTCCTAAGTGATCACCCATATAAGTACTGAAACGGCTTATCAATGCTTAACTTTGATTATATAGCAAAATCAGATCTTTAAGTGTGACTTGGCCGTAAATTTAATCGTTATCAAAGTGGCCAGAAAAAAATTACCCCACTCTTTACAGTTTACGTAAAAACTGTCATAAGCTGATCGTATCACAAATTAAACCAACCACATGTTTATGAGTAAGTGATATAATATCTTTCCTGCTTATTAACTGACTGTACTTTGTAGTTAGCAATCGTTACTTTGTACCAACGTGTGGCGTATGGATGAGGGTTTGGGATGGGACTCCGCGGTGGTACGTACAGATCAGCAGGGTGTGTACAACAAGGAAAAAATCCTACGAGACTTAAACAACATTTTCTGAGCTAATAAATCTTTCAAGGACAACTTGTTTTAAGAGAATTCATACAAAAACAAACATGCACATGCACACACACATATACGCGCGCTCGCACACACACACACACACACACACACACACACACACACACACACACACACACACACACACACACACACACATACACACACACACGCACACATGAATTGTCAGAGAAGTAATTATGCTTAACGGCACCATATGCTGATAATATTATAAAAACTTTAAAAATACAGGACAAGAATATTTCAACATAAAATGGACGATACAATATGATTACAATCACTGAAAATGGTTACTTTTACGGACATACACTCACATCTAATTTTATGAAATAAGATTCTTTCAGTTTGAGGCTGAATTAATTCATTTACATATTTTATATAACAATATCGTGCAATTCTTTTTATTAATTTTTAGAATATCATTGAAATTCATCAAATGTCTGTCTGTGCAAATTAGTTTAACTTAGCAATTTTGGATTAAAATTTAATCAAACTTTTAGAAATAATTAAAGTGATTACTGATAAAGTTTTAAATTACAAAAGAAGATGCAGGGAGGATTGGTTTTGGTTTCGCTATCAGTATTCACCCCCCCCCACCACCACTTATGTCTTTACTGTTCACTTTACAATAAATGGTTGTCCCTCAGCTATTATACTTAATTGTCCCTCAGCTACTATACTCACTTGTCCCTTAACTATTATACCAGAAGAAGCGATAAGAAAGTCCTGAATGCCAAAAAGTATTTTTGGCATTCAGGACTTTCTTATCGCTTCTTCTGGTCAGGCTTCTAAGAGGGAATATTTGTCTTCTAAGAGAGGTTTAGAATTCCCCGCCTAATAAGCTCGCAAATTTTGTTTTAGATAAATATTTTGAAAATAATAAATCTAAATAATCTTTGTAAATATTTATCAAATTTTAGGGGTTTTCAAAGACATTTGAGATTTCTGAATACAAAGTTCTCTTCCATGCACCACGTTCAGTCCAAATAAGGCGGTAAACCATCGTAAATAAAAAAGAAAATAGACGTCCTTTAAATCTGAATAATTATCCTAAATTTTAATACCCATACAAAATGATGGCATTATTTACGTATGTGTCTGTTAAATAGCTAAATTATCAGCAGCATGTTCTTTAAGAAACTTTGTTTCATCAAAACATCTTAAAGTTCTTTATAGAATTTTAATTGGAAAGCTACTCTTTAATTTTTTTTTTATATTTATTGTTCTCCTCGCGAGTTTTTCCCAATACTTGTAACTATTAGTTTTCACTGGAGTCCAAATATCAGCAAATTTCCTCAGCTTTCTTGAGCTCTTCTAAGTATTCTAGCCAATTTCGGCTGTACAATGGTCAGTCTCAATTTTTTCTTGGGTTTATTATTACCTTAACCGGGACATTGGCCCAGCGGTTAGAGTGTTCGCCAATGGCCCGGGAGACCTAGGTTCAATCCCAGGTCGAGTCATACCAAAGACTTTAAAAATGGAACTTGATACCACCTTGCTTAACACTCAGCATTATAAGGTACGGTTCAAGGGTAAAGTGGAGCAATCCAGGGAATGGAGTAGCGCCCTCCCCTACACCTTGGTGTAGTAGCTATCGAAAAGGGAACCTTCGGGTCACCCTCGACTATGGTCGCTAACTTACTTATTATTACCTTATTATTTTTCTTAGGTATTTGGTAATTTTTCCGAGTACCCAGTATTACTGTATACTGTTTTTAACACTCCGCCAAATTATTTGTGCAATTTATCTCTTTCCCTAACTCTACTGACATGTTTGTGCTTTTTGTTTTATTTTGTTTATTCCATTAGGTCTGGTCTTCAGCCCGATATTGGGTGATCCGTTTTTATGGGTCTTATTTTCTGGAACAAATTCTAGTTTGTGCATGCATCATTTGTGTGTATGATCAAATCACTTGCACAATTCCCAGTGGATCGCCTTCTCTCCTCGTGGTCCCTGCGTTTTCTAAACCTGTTTGCTCTCTTTGCTTATTTTATATACTGCACTGTCTCTCTCGACACATATGCTACACTTACCTTTCTCATGGCTCATATTTGTCATGGCTTTTACATTATTTTTATGGCGCTATTTTTTGTCGCTATAAGTATTCTATATCTTGCGAGTTTTTCGCATCAGCGTTAGCTTGTAGTATTTCAATGGAGTCTGAGTTACAAGGAATCTCTTCAGGCCTCCAGGACTCATCTCAGTATTCTGGTTGTTCTCAACAATGGTGTAGTATTTATGGTCCCGACTCTACCGCTGATTTCTAGTTCCTTTCAAGCCTTTTGGGACTGTTCCAAGTGTACCTACTACGATTGGTATCATTGTCACCCTCATGCTCCACAGTTTTCTTAGTTCTCTAGCAGGATCGAAGTATGTTTATCGTTTAGCTTTCTTTGATTTTCTCTCTGTGGTCCGACGGCAAAATCCACTAAACAGCAAGTTCTCTTTTTTTTTTCTTTTTTCTTTTTTCTTTTTTTTTTGTTAATTATCACTAGGTCTGGTCTTCTTCTTGAGATTAGGTGATCCGTTTGTATCTCAAAATCTCAAAGAATTTTATGTCTCATTCTCCAAGAGGGGGGGGTCCTCATGATGTAATGGTTAAAGCGATTGACTGCGGAATCGTAGTACGCGAGTTCGAACTCCAGTCGCGCCATTACGTTCACTTTATTTATGTTGCCAATGCTTTTACTGGCTGCAGAAATTAGTTTTATTTGCTCTTTTTAATGTAGTCCTCAAGTTATCATATTCAATGATGACGAGTCCTCTTCTTCTTTCTTTTTTCTTGATACGGACAGTCTACGTCATCTCTTAGATGTAAGGCCTAGTGCATCATCGTCAATTACCTTGTTCTTTGGTCCATTTGCCTTGCATTCTTCCCTTTTACATTTTAAGAATCGTCTTGAGTATCTTACTAGGAGGTGTGCTTAAATGTTTATTCCTTTTTTTTTTTTACTCCAGCGTTAGCTGATGGTGTTTTACAGGAGTCTGAGACAACAAGTCTCCTCGGGTCTCTATGACTCTTCTCAATATTCTGGCCGCTCTCAAGAATTCGGTAGTCTGGAAGGTCTCGATTCGTCCTCTGATTTCCAACTCTTCTAATCCCCTTTTCCAGGTCTTCTGAGACCATTCCAAGTGCGCCAGTTAAAATTGGTATCACCGTCACACTTCTGTACTACATCTTTCTTCGTTCTAATGCAAGGTCAAAGTACATGTCTCTCTTTTTACTTTGCTGGGTTTTTACTCTGTGATTCGCAGGGACAACAAAATCCACCATCCAGCGAGTTCATTTTTTTGTTAATTATCAGTACGCATGGTTAAGGTGGTCTGTTTGTGTCTTAATATCTCGAAGAATTTTATGCATCTCATTCTCTTCAACGGATTCTGGTTTTTACCATTTGGCATAATGGACATATTTCAATTTCTTGTACAATTCTCATCGGATAACGTTCTTCACACAATCATGCCTAGTATTATACTCTTTTTGCGCTTGCATGCAATATATATATATATATATATATATGTGTGTGTGTGTGTGTGTGTGTGTGTGTGTGTTTTATTTCTTGTTTTATTTCTCCTTATGTTATAAGTCACTGTTACTGGCCGCTACGGTTAGTTTTTCTTTGTTCTTTTTAATGTAGTCCTCAAATCCTCATGTTGATGCATCCACGCCATCTTTAACCCTGTCGTGTCGGCTTCCTTCTTCTTTTTTGACTCATAGTTTGTCTGTCATCTCTCGGATTCCTTGTGCGAAGACGTCAATTTTCTTGTCTTTTGGTCCATTTGTTTGAGTTCCTCTCTTCTCCATTTTAAGAATGATTCCAAATTTATTCCTTTGATAAGATTTCTGCAGTCTGCAGTTTCGAAAAGTTTTCTCGTTCGTCAACTCCATTCTTTTTTTTTTTTTTTTTTTTTTCTTTCATTTTCACTAGTTTCATGTTGTCCGCTTCCAGTTTTCCCAAATTCTTGTAATTTTCCTTTTCTCTAAGCGTTCTGACTCTTTCTTGATCTGGCAGTTCTATTCCTTCCCTCATTTCTCCTTTCCTCCTTTTCATTATGAGCATGGCATATCTTTCTATGCCAAATTCCATTCCTTTATCTTGACTGTATATTTTTGTTATTTGTATCAGATTCTCCACTTCTTTTTAATTTCATAAGAATGTAATTGAGTGGCATCGCTGCAATTAAGATTTTAATGCCGAAAGCGCATCTCCCTGGAAGATGCCTCCCTGGATTCTCACCTCTGCTAAAGTCTTTCCTCCTGTTGTTATTTCTACTTTCCAGTTTTTTATGCGGTGATAAATTTTATGACTTTGCCAGATATTTTGTACATTTTCAAACAATCTATTATCCATATTTGCAGGACTATTTCATAAGTCTTTTTGTTGTCAATCTAAGCCATGGCTACATTTTCAACCTCGCTTTACCCTCCTTGTGAATATGCTGTGCCACTTGTTCCGCTACGGAATCCTTTATGTTCCTCCGGAAATAGTCTGCGCCATACAAGAGTGTAATGGATCTCCTCTCTAATCTGTGCGGTTTCTAGATTTGGGCTGTTTTCCGCTTAGTCATAGATTTAGATATACTTGCTTTTTATTTGCATCTACACAGTTCAAGAGCCAGTTTATAATGGATGAACGTGAATTTTTTAAACTAGAACCCATTTTATCATTATCATTATTTATAATACTTATACGATTGTAACAGGAAATATGAAATGAAAAAGTAATTATTTCCTTTCTTTTGCAGCTTTGTTCCTTTTTCCATATTGCAAGATGGTCCACATTATCAAAGTTTCGTTGCACTTTCACTCTACATAACTGCGTTTCATTATTTACCCATTTTTACCCCATTCAATTGATATAAATAGGTGTGTATGTCTGTACTGAAAAAAAAAATAAAATAAAATAAAAAATAAACACATATACCAGTCGTTTTCTCACCCTCGAACAAAGGCGTGTTTTGTATCCTGAAACATTGCCTGAAAGTTCCACGACAATTCATTTTTGTCCTTTTTATTTTGAGAAATAGAAATGCTGGAAACTTTTAACCAGAAACGAAAACAATTTTTTATTACTTTCCACTATTTTTGATTCTGGTTTTATTTTCTGAAAAGTTGCCCATGCATTAAATCTTTTGTTTTGCATTTTGTAATGGATATAAATATGAAGAATAAACGGCAATCTGGATGGAGGGTTTGGAAGATGTGGCTAAAAGAAGGTGGTAGTCAATGGAGGAGTTGAAAAAGAGGAGGAGTAAGAGATGTAATGATCACAAATAATTGGGTAGGGACGAAACTAAATAAAGACTTATAGAATTAACACCGATAGTTTTAGAGCTACAACCAGCGTGCCCGTCCTTTTTAAGATTGACAATCCAAATTTGGCAACATTGGACATAGCAACGAATCTTTAAGCTCTTCATAACTTACTGTTTACGTAGTGCTGTCAGCAACGAAACGAGGATCATTAAATAAGTTTCCAAACTTTTTTCGTATGGGCACTTTTACTGAAAGTACAAACATGAAACTCTAGTCCCCTTCGAAATAATCTCCTCCGGCTGCAATGCACTTGTTGTATCGTTCCAACAACTTCTGGAAGGCTCCATGGAAGAAGTCCTCTTGTGTGAGCGTGTCAATGACCTTCGTCATAGCCTCTTTCATCTCCTCAATTGTCTAATAACGACAGCCTCTGAGCTTAGGGAATAACCAAAAGTCACAGGGAGCAACGTCTGGACTATAGAGACGGTGAGGAACTGTCTTGATGCCCATCTTGCTCAAATAGTTTGTGACAAGGATGGAGTTGTGGACTGGGGCATTGTCCTGGCGGAAATGCCACTGACCCGATTTGAAGAGTGATGGCTTCTTCCGACGGAATCTCTCCCTGAACTCCCTGAAAACCTCAACATAGTAACTCTAACCCTTTGGCCAATCAACTCTGGTGTTCTGACTTCCTTACTCCTCCCACACCTCTCATCATCCCTCACAGACTCCCTGCCTTCCTTGAATCTCTTATACCTCTCAAAGACTGATGCTCGATACATGCAAGATGGTCGAAAAGCAGTCTGAAGCATTCCATACGTTTCTGTGGTATTTTTCCAAGTTTAAAACAGAATTTTATTGCATATCGTTCTTCTAAAGTGTCCCCACGTGCAGATTGCATTTTTGAAATTCACCAGCTGTGACAATCAAGCTTTAGTAGGGTGTATTCCAATTGCTGCTGTAGCTGTTCATTTGAACGTGAAATCATAAACATTTGTCAGTCCTCTCATGAGATGTATAGCAATAACATAGTGAATTTTCAAGAGTCTACGACAATTATAAATGCCTGTACAAAAAAGTCTTGAAACTTATTGAAGGCACTACGTAGATCAGTTGATTAGGGCGATAAAGTGATCGTCTAGTGGGTGAGGGAAAACACAAAAGCTCAAACCGTCTCAAATATTGGAGATTCTGTTTTTAGTCTCTTTACATCGCTCTGTTATTGAAGCAGTGGAAATAATGTAAAAACGGGTAACGGACACATTCAGTGTTCGTGGGAACATTTGTGTGTCTTTCTTTTGCAGCAGTAGGAAACAACTCTACTTGTAATTTTGGATTCTTTTTATTTCAGACAACAACTTCTTTCGCTTCTGTCTCCACTCCAACTTCAGTCAGTGAGAGTGGCACGCTTGATTCACACTCATGACCACTTAGATGACTTATCGAGTTTTCATTATTTCGGCTACCCTGAGTGTTCGCCAATGGTCCGGAAGATCGGGGTTCAATCCCAGGTAGGCTCATACCGAAGGCTTTAAAAATGGTACTTGATACCTCTTTGCTTAACACTCACCATTATATGGTACTATCAAGGGTAAAGTGGATCAATCCAGGGAAAGGAGTAGCGCCCTCCCCTACACCTCGGTGTAGTAGCTATTGAAAAAGGAGCCTTCAGGTCTAACTCGACTACGGTCGCTTACTTTACTTACTTATTTACATCAATTG
>CAUZXS010000204.1:70000-82968 GCA_963585895.1 Sepioteuthis lessoniana
TAAGATGTAAGGCTATGGAGCTAGAATTATTAAGGTTCATTGTAATTCTTTAAAAACACTCTTTATACATGCAAACAACCCTTGATGATGGCCTATGAGAGGTTCGAAAGCGCTCGGGACAATTTGGTAAATTCTTCCTCCAATTCCAACCTTAAACCAAGACACTTATCAAGAAACTTGAAAGGATCTTAATAAAATTGTATAGACAAAATGTGTCTTTATTATCTAACCAAACACACACACATACACACACACACACACACACACACACACGCATATATATATATATATATATATATATATATATATATATATATATATATATATATATATATTGGCTACTTAGGCAACAAGTCGTTATCTCGGCATATTCGGTTGAAGATTAAAGAGTGTTTTCTCTTTAAGATCTTTGAGTGAAGACGTTCAAGTCTTGTTATTTTCTTTATGTCTGGGAAAAGGTGGTGAAGACCCTCCCCACAAAAGTTTCTTAAATCAAACTAATGTAGTTTATAAATCTATATGTCCATTTCAAGAGTTTCTCTCGGAACAGCTAATACTTACATAAGCCATACAACCATATTTACCAACCCCTCCGCTCGGGCAGGATATGACACAAGGTCAATTTTTAAACGGAGTTTAACAGCTTTGAATTCAGAGTATTCCTTCTCCTAGACTAGTTGCCTCACCAAGGCTGAAGAACACAGTCTGCCCTACTATTTATCCATAGCTGGAGGGAGAGTAATTGGATTCATACCTTTCCCAAGGGTATTAGTGTCATGTGAAATGCTATCAGTCTCGTCCAGAATTTGAACACGTGTCGTCATGTCCATTTCCTACGACGATAACCATTACACCACGGGTACCTAGGCCATACAACAACCACACTCTCTCGTCGCATTACGTACCACCTCTCTGACATAAGCACTATAGAACAGCATCTAATGACAAAGCATAACAAAGAAACTGACAAACTCAAACCCCTCGATATAAAATTAATAAAAGAAAAATCATATATAAAATTTTTTAAAAAATCTACAAATCCTCGAAGCAATAACCATAAACATAAGAAAAAACTACTATAAATAAAAAAAAACATTCATCATATATATCAACATATCAAATATATTCAATAATTAACCCTACCACTCCTCCTAACAGAATAAGAAAAAAACTTACACCTAATGAATAAAAAACTCACGGCAACAAACAACGACTTGTGAATCGAGTCACCTGCCTGCCGTGTTTCTGCCGTGTGTGGCTTGGTCGCTTGGCTCATCAGATTGGTCAAGGCCACCGAACATAGGTAACGGGAAACCGCTATCCATGTCACACACGCCGAGACCGACAATCCTTGTCCCCCAGGCTCTAGGTTTATCGCCTGGCGCCTGAGGCACCCTTTTTTAGAGGAATGCCGATTGTGAAAATTGTAGTCTGTTAATTTACCTAATGTGAAAATTGTAGTCTGTTAAATAAAAGCAATTTATATTGTGATTCTTTTATTTAACTTAAACACTGGCAACATCCAAATATTCTACTGATAGATAGATAGATAGATAGATAGATAGATAGATAGATAATTTTGAATCCTGCTCTCCGCTTGCTATCAGCGTTTTAATGGAAAATCAAAAGCATACAAAATTGTTTCGATTATACAGACAATCTCTATCTCAAGTGCGTATTAACAAAGAAAAATAAATTGATACGATATCCCCTAAGCATAAAAAACGGGCTGTGTTCTTGAGTTGATGTTTTCGTATAATTCATATATATATATATATATATATATATATATATATATATATATATATCTGTTTATTAATAAGAAATAAAAAAGACTAACATCGTCGTAAAACCGGAAGTAGCAGGCTAGTATATTTATTCTTTACCTATTGGAACATATTTTAAGCATGGTTTGGTTTGGTTTGGTTTGATCCTTTGGTATATCAAATATAGTAGGTTATTTAATGCCAAATCCGTTTTTATACATATAAACAGTTCTATTTCAAACAATACAATTTACCATAAGTACGCAGTTTAAATGTCAAAACAGTTCTATTTCCAACGATTCATTTTAGCATAAGCACACAGTTGTTCTATTTGATCCATAGATAGGACCCTATCTGGATCAGAGTGGACGCTGAAGCGATAGTTATCAATCTCCAAAACTCCGCATTACTGGAGTCTTACCATTAGATTGCTTTGTGTCATATCCAAAACACTCATTGGGTGAGTCTTACCCCTCTGCAGAGATGCAGTCGGTGTATTCTACAACCCCAGCCGACTAGGCTAGTATGATATATATATATATATATATATATATAAGAACGATATGCAATAAAATTCTGTTTTAAACTTGGAAAAAATGCCATATGGAAACGTATGGAATGCTTCAGACTGCTTTTAGGCCATCTTGCATGAATCGAGCATCAGTTTTTGAGTGGTATAAGAGATTCAAGGAAGGGATGGATTCTGTGAGGGATGATGAGAGGTGTGAGAAGAGTTAGGAAGTCAGAACACCTGAGTTGATTGGCCAAAGGTTTAGGGTTAGGGTTACTATGTTGAGGTTTTAAGTGAGTTCAGGAAGAGATTCCGTCGGAAGAAGCCAGCACTCTTCAAATCGGGTCAGTGGCATTTCCACCTGGGCAATACACCAGTCCCCAACTCCATCCTTGTCACATACTATTTGACCGAGATGGGCATCAAGACAGTTCTTCAGCCTCCCTATAGTCCAGACGTTGCTCCCTGTGACTTTTGGTTATTCCCTAAGCTCAGAGGCTGTCGTTATTAGACAATTGAGGAGATGGAAGAGGTTGTGACGAAGGTCATTGACACGCTCACACAAGAGGACTTCCATGGGGCCTTCCAGAAGTTGTTGGAACAGTACAACAAGTGTATTGCAGCCGGAGGAGATTACTTCGAAGGGGACTAGAGTTTCATGTGTGTACTATCAATAAAAGTGCCCATACGGAAAAAGTCTGGAAGCCTATCGCATACACCTCGTATATATATATATATATATATATATATATATCATAGTTCCTTAAAAACCTTAGTTAAGGTGAAATGTATTCTCCGATGTTAATTGTTTAAAAGAAATCCATTTCTGGGCAAATCTCTATCTGATGATCTAGTGAACTAGCTTGTGAGATGAATTCATAATTGTTTATATCGATTAATTTTTCTTTATATATATATATATAATTCCTCCGCACGAGTAAGATGTAACACAAGGTGACTTTAAGTCGAGTCTAACAGGTTTGAATTCATAGCTTCAATAACGATACTTTTTGATCACACTTACTAACTTTCACTTTTTTTATTACACCTCTTACTAACTTTGAAAATATCCATATTGTTATTCTGTGCAAACAATCGAAAGAAACTTTGGAAGAAAATTTGTGAGAATCGATTACTAAATCGATAATCAAATAATAAACAAGAGATAAATCACAGAATTCGAATTTACTTTAAATTAATCGATTCATCCGATTTGATCATTAATTTGCGACATTTTGAAAGCATGACTCACAGTTTTATAGGAACACCTGTTAGCAGATAAGAAATTGGATCTGGAAGCTCATAAGAGACAATTCATTATTGAATGTCTTTGAGATCGATGTAAGAGCAGACAGTTTCTTGTGGACTAACAAAAACCGATTCTTCCCGTTTGATAAGCAAATGTTGATTGGAAACATTTAGATGGCCAAATCAAAGCACAGGGATTTTCTTTTGAATCTAACCTGTAATACTATATAATGTCCAGGTGTTTTATAATATAATATAATGTAATATAATATAATATAATGTCCAGGTGTTTACATTCTCAAATATGTTTAAGATATTCTTAGTCTTTTATCTTTGTTTCTTTATTTTCTTTTTTATTTACTTTTTATTTCTTTCTTTCTTTTACATCCATTTATTTCTTAAAAAATCATCTTTGTTTATCTATCTATCTTTATATCATCCTACCAACCTGCCTACCTACTTACATATCTATCTATCTATTGGCGAACTTTCTTTTCTTTTCTTTTCTTTCATATATAACAATGTGGGTATCATAGTAATACGATTGAATGATTGATTTTAATGGCGTATCAACTCATATGGGTTATTTTATGTCTAGATTTTAGGAAACAGAGTTAATTGTATGTTCGTATTAACAATTTCTGTGTAGTTATTTCTTAAGAAGTTTTTCTTTTTGTCATACGGTCCTATCGAATCTGAATAATTTTTAAAGAAATCTATTTGACTCATAGATACCCTTCTAACAGGTATCACTATTCCTGAATCTGAGTAAACATAGGATTAAGGGCAATGGAAGGGTTCACCACAACCTTCAGATTTCCAGATCTACAGCCTCAGCATCAGATGCAGTTTTGTATCATACCCAGGGTATCATAATGATGTAGTGACTAAAGTCTTTACCTTACTCGTTATTAAAAGGTGAGTGATAAACTTTAGTTAAAACTTTGTAAATTTAAAACTTGAGTGTTTTGGGGGCCCGATTAAGTATTATCTTTCTTGCAAGAGCGCTTGGTCAAATCTGTGACCGGAGCACGGATAATAGTCAACCTCTGGGTTTGGTATAGCCACAATGAAAAATGACTAATCCAAACCTAATTCGACGTGGGTCCCAGAAAACAGCTCTGGGTGTCGTAATCGGAAGGTACTCCCTTGATAGTCAATATGAGGCCAGCATCCTGAAAAAGTTAGTTGTACTACTTTCAAGTACATAAAGTACGACCAAAGGAACGACTTAACGCAGAGACACTAACAGAAAAAATGAACTCGTGAAGACAACAAAAATGTACTTCAGTTTTATCTACTCAAAGAGTATAGAAAAAGAATAATAGAAATTTGGACAGAATCCGCCGGATTTAATACAAGCCAAAGACTTTCTGACCAAGCTTGAATGATTTTACAGAAAGGTTGGTTTTCTGTTCTTGAAATACGGGAACACAAGGGAAGAATATGAACAAGATCTTCCCACTCAAATCGAAACACTAAATAATGAAAAGTAAGAGAATTGAAAAACAAAACAATGAAAACTGAAACACCACAGAACTCAGCACCTAAAACGAATATCAACTCGATAAGACAAACTAATTGTAGATTTGATAAAGAAAATAACTGAAAAGAAGACTACATTACCATCCCTCAGAAACGAAGACTGGAAAAAAGTTAAAGCAGAACCCGAAGAGGTAAACAAATTTTTACCACATATCCCCATGGCCAACACCACTAAATTAATTTATGCAGGAGTGAAAGTAGTCTGTGGTAAAATTGGTATTCCCAAGGAAATCTGAATAGAAATACAAAACCTGGACGGGAAATTAGGCTAGATGAACCGGTAAAGAAATTGCTACAACAAACGAAATTTCTAAAGAAGGAAAAACACTCGAGGGTATGGCAGGATAATAAGACCAAAACAAAATAGCAGACAAGTCTGACAATTCAATTCGAAGAGATAAATAAAAAAAAAAATATTGGCAAAGGAAGGGAAACTTTAAAGATATCGATATGTCAAGCAATGCAAACAAAACAGGCCATTCCAAAATAACGAAAGAAAATTCTACCAACTTGTAGGTGGAAAATGCACGAGGACAAACCAGCAATTAAATGAAAGGGGAGCAAAACAATTTTATTGCAAAATATGGGAACAGAAAGACCCCAACAGAAAGGCCGAATGGATGAATAACATGAAAAAAGAATTACAAGGACTCGAAGAATGTATTGAGGTGGACATATGCCTGAAATCGTTCAGAACAACACTGAAAAAAGTACCGAACTGGAACCCGCTAGGCCGTGATGGTATACGTTGTTTCTGATTTTAAAAATTCACGTTCACCCATGACAGACTGGGTAGATACTTAGAAGAAGCAAATATACCCGAGTAGATAACTAAGGGGAAAACTACCCAAATCCAGTAAGACACCCTATAAAAGACCATCCCCAGTAACTATAGACTGATAACATGTCTACTAATGAAGTGGAAAATCCTGACATCACAGATTACTGGAGTGATACAATGATATATATTTCTAAGCGTTCACTTGTCATTCTGGGGAAGGAAGAAAATATTTTACGTTAAAATCTTCACGTGTGTCCAATAAATGTGCGTCAAAATTTGTTCTTCCTTAAACCGATAGGGCATTATTATATGCTGACCGTATCTTCTACAGAGTGGTAATAACCACCTGAAAAAGATTTGTCCTGGGTATGATACTATACTGCATCTGATCGTGAGGTTCCTATTCTGAACAACTGGATTGTGTGGAGTACCCTTAGATTGTTATTAATTCTTGGTCGACTCTGACCCGGAGTGGTAGTTTGCATCAAAGGCATTAAAGCGAAGCTAAATGCAGCTTTATTTGAACTCCGATAGTTGATTCCATTTATTTCGACGTTAATCGTTACGCTAAGTATGGTTGTACTTGTTTGGTCCCCATCTATTGGTAAAGAAGATTTGTTAAGGCCACATTTATTGGTTCAATATATCTGTTAAGGCTCTATCAATTGGTCAAATTGAGCTGTTAGGGCCCCATTTGTTGGTCCAATGTATCGGTTAGGGCCACATGTATAGGTCAAATTGATTGATTTAAAGATTATTCGTATTGAATAAAAAAAAATATCCCTAGATAGGTTGACGCACCGTTAAAATCAATCAATCAATATGCACAAGTATGGATTGATCGTGGAAATTCATTATCAATGTTTAATAGATCCTACAACCCATTTGTACACTCCAGGATATAGTGTTGGTGGATACATTAACACCTTATCTCATTTACTAAACACTATGCATAAAATAACCCTTGACAGGTTGATATGCCGTTAAAATCAAACAATGAATATCTGCATCCAAAATAAATATCTTTTTTTCATGCCGATTTTAACACTTAGAAAATTTTTATTTTTTTCTATTCATGTATACATAATTCTATTTTTAATAAAGTCATGTTCAAAATCAAATGAAACATTTATTAGATAAGCCATATCGCTGAGTATTCGAGACCAAATAATTTTATTGATTTGATAACTCGTTTCCAAAGAGTTAACAGTGATTTAAAAAAAAAAAAAATTTCTATTTTGAAGTCTTTATCTTGTCTCTTTCTTTTTCTCACCCTCGTTGTTGGCCTTGTACTGTTAACTCTTATCTGATTTTAGATTTTTTACGTTAACGATTGACAAAATGATTTATTTATAAGTCTAGTCAGGTCAGCTTTACCCATGAAACACCAGCCAATATGAATGCAATTTGTTTCGTGGAAAGAATACAAAAATACCTCGAAATCATTTATAGTTGAATACTCAAACTTTTTAAGAATCTTACCTAAATGACTGCATTGTTGATTTTTTGTTTTATTTTAATGGCATGCCAACTAGTCAGGGGTTGTTTCATGCCGAGAGGTTACAAAATCGCCTTCATTTGTACGCGCATATTTACATTGTTGAATGTGATCCTATCGAATATGAATAATCTTTAAACCAAACTATTTGACCCACAGATGGCTCTTAACTGGTACTACCATTCCGGGTCAGATGGGACCTAGAAGCAATGGCAATGAAGGGGTACTCCACACTCACCAGATCTCCAGAGCAGTAGAATCACCATCAGATGCAGTTTAGCGGATAACTCTTGGGGGGGGGGAATCCTTACACCCGTACAGGGAATGTAATCAGCGTATTCTAAACCTCACCGTCAGGGTGAGCTAGTGTAATAATTGTTTTAAAAATACTCCAAAATAGATGATAAAACATTTTCTGGGTTTGGTATAGCCACAATGAAAAATGACTAATCCAAACCTAATTCGACGTGGGTCCCAGAAAACAGCTCTGGGTGTCGTAATCGGAAGGTACTCCCTTGATAGTCAATATGAGGCCAGCATCCTGAAAAAGTTAGTTGTACTACTTTCAAGTACATAAAGGAACGACTTAACACAGAGACACTAACAGAAAAAATGAACTCGTGAAGACAACAAAAATGTACTTCAGTTTTATCTACTCAAAGAGTATAGAAAAAGAATAATAGAAATTTGGACAGAATCCGCCGGATTTAATACAAGCCAAAGACTTTCTGACCAAGCTTGAATGATTTTACAGAAAGGTTGGTTTTCTGTTCTTGAAATACGAGAACACGTTGATCAGGCAAAGTCAAATAGAAGTAAAAGCGTGGATTTCGAAGCTGAGATCTAAGTCCAAGATGCAAATCCAGCGTGTAGCACTTGGAGAGTATCAGGCGAACTAGGCATCTCACAGTTCAGTGTAGTTGGTCACTTTGACGACCTCGGCATATCCAGCGAGTGGTTCTCGGAGAGTAGCTGGTGAGCTCGGCATCTCATGGAACTGTATAGTTGGTCACCTTGACGACCTCAGCGGCAAAAGAATTAGTAACAGCCGAATTGTGCTTCACCTTACAAAAATATGGTCAAATTATTTGACTCACTTCGATAACTGATTTGCTTTCAAGGAAATCTGCCCTCCTGGTCCCGTGTTTTGCTACTGAAGCTTTCATTACAAGTGATGAGGATATTCGTTTATATAATACGTTATTTTGTTGGCCGTTATTCAAAAGTACAGTTATAAATAATTATGACATGAATTTTTTTTTATGAACAACAAAACATCCATTCATCTATTTTGAGAGATGACAGATTTCAGAGAAAAGTTAAACAGCTTTTCTTTTTTTCTTTCTTTTTTAAAATTTTGGTGGACACTTTACTTGGTAACAATTTTCTAAGTCCAAAAATATTAATGACTAGCGTTGTTCTCGTCAATAGTGACAGCTTTATTTATGTATACATAGATTATACAAATATATATTTTACAAATATATATATATATATATATATATATATATAATCGCCCATAGTACATCACACCAGTTTTAAAAAGCTGTTTTACTTGCAAATTACCGAGATACCAAAATTTTAAACAATATGAAATAAAAGCGGATGTTATTAGATATTATCTATTAACAGACTCTACTGCATGGAAACTCTTTGACATAAATGCATAAGTGTCTGTAAGTCGAGTTCTTATGTTTAGTTTCACACACACACACACACACACACACACACACACACAGAAGGAGAAATATATATATATATATCAGTGGCGACTCTAGCCTATTTTTGCTACTCGTGCACCCACCCCCGCCCTCTGTCAACTTCAGTTCCCAACCCGTGGTCCGTGGACCTAAAGTAAGTCATCATAGTTGCTTTTGCGTGATTCTCCATTGTATAGCACAGATTGACAAACGTACCTTGCATGGTGTTTTTTTTTTGTAAACAATCAAGATACTATATAATTTGTAGTCTTGTTAATACAGTAGATAAGATATTTATTTTTCCTTTCAAAAGTATAGAAGAAAACAGAAGATGTTCATTACTATGACGAGAAAAATATGTTTATTAGAATAAAGAAACTGATGACAATATACACAGACACAGCTAGTAGTTTCAATTTCGCTTAAAATAAAGATTATTTGTTGAAAATGTATTCAAATAAACAAATTTTAGTTACAGAATGTAATATATACAACATTCATTAAAGAAATAGACATCTGTTAGTGAAAAAACGAATTAAAACACGCCGTTTAACCAACATTTACCATAGCGATGATGATGACGTCGGCGACTGCTCTAATCTGCTATCCTCTCTCTCTCTCTCTCTCTCTCTCTCTCTCTCTCTCTCTCCCTTTCCCTCTTCCCAATATATCTATCAACAGTCGCACGTGCTAAGATTTTTGAGCACAGTGGTAGGGTTCCTCTTGCTATTGGCTTCAGCCAAAAGCGTATTTCTCTAACATTACTGTTATTATAAGGGTCTAGTGCCTGGCACGGATCGGGCGCTCAACATTATAGCCGATTTTATGGGATGTTCAATGAATCTGACGGTGGCCGGACAAAAACCATCCGTTCAAAACAGCATCGTTCTATTATTCCCAGATATATTTATGAACTTTTGGCTACTTAGTTATCGAAACTTGAATAGATACGTAATTTAATTGAGATCAGACTAAGTATTTTTGCTTGAAATTAATGGATGATTTTTAATCCATTTTGAATAACATTGACCGAGTTATTGGTCGTGCCGGGCACGAGTAGCACCAGTCCCGTCTCCGCCCCTGATATATATATATATATATAGAAAGAGAGAGATTTTCACACACACATATATATACATATCCAGTCAAGCTGACACCACACACTCTCTGTCTGTCTGTCTGTCTCTCTCCCTCTCTCTCTTGCCATTTGTCTCTATCGTCCATCACTCCTAGCAAGTCCTCAAGACAATATCCGGTGTCCGCGTAGAACTATGAAAGTCTTCGCTGACCAGCTAACACTGGAATATCAGTGTTGAGGAGTCTATGAGAGATTGTCACTAATGAGTTCGTCCTTAATACGCAAGTAATGCCCTGCATGTTTTGTTCCTCTTACTGTGATGGTTTGTGAGATTGGAGGTAGGTGGCTGTTCAGTTGCTATTTTCTTGGATATTGCTTCCAGGATTTGTTCAAAACAGCCAATACTATTCTGCAGTAGTTCAATTCTAACTTTATCTCGAAACATTTCACACGAGAAATGGTGGTGAGCCATATAGTAGTACTGACACTGTCACAGCTTGGAAGAAATCACATATTATTTCATCAGAGAGATCAGATATATATATATATATATATATATATATATATATATATATATATATATATATATATATATATGTGTGTGTGTGTGTGTGTGTGTGTTTATCCAATCCCACTACTGCGGATAGTGTGTGACATTAAGTCAGTTTTGAAGCGGAGTATAACTGGTTTAGATTCATAGTTTTCTTTCTCCTAAACTGGTTGCCGAGCAAAGGCTAAAGAACTCAGTCTGTCCTTAAATCTCCCCCAAACTGGGTAAAGAACAAAAGGATTCATATCTTTTCCAAATAGTATTAGCGCGAAGTGAAACGTAAACAGCCTTTTTTAGGATTTGAAATCGAATTGCAGATTCCATTTCCTAGGACGATAACCGTTACGCAAATTGCTCCTGAAATGTATGTATGTATGTATTTGTTTAATGAATAACTGAGTGCAAATATATTTATTTAGTATAATAATGGTGTTTGTGTATGTGCGTCTGTGAATTTGGTTTGTTGTTTTACACATATCAACTCTTGTAGGTTATTTAATGCCAAATTTTGCTTATGCATACATATTAGATATGATTTGTATACAAATAGTTTGCAGGTAACATCTTTGATCGAACCAGAACTCATTTGTTTGCACACAGTTAAATAGTTCCAAGATTAACTATGTAATAATAATAATTCAATTTAATATCAGTAATTTGTTTGCACACAGTTAAATAGTATCAAGCTTACAAAATGATTACATATTTCTATTTGACCCCTAGAAGGGACCCTAACATATACTTCCACTTCGAGTAAGAGTGGACCTGGGAGTGATGGTAATGAAGAGGTACTCTATATTCCCCAAAGCTCCAGAACTTGAACCTCACCATTAGATCCAGTTTACTACCATATCCAGGACACTTGTTTGGAGGGTCCTACTCCTCTGCTGAGATGTAGTTGGTGTATCCTACAGCCCTCCCATCCGACTGAGCTTTTAGTTGAGACGGGGATATACGATTAGCATAGTCGAATAAGGGGGAAAATTTCAGAAAATTTTACAGTGGTCAATGTTTTATTCTAACAATGCAAATGACTCTTAGCCACCATCTTCTAATACCTATAAGATAAAAAGCTTTGGGAGTTTGCCACAAGTGTAGATTGAAGAAGACGGTCGGGAATAAACATATAGGAGCTAGGGCTTGGCATGACTGATCAGAACTGGCCCCTCCGACCGCCCATATTGTCTCGTAAGGGTCAAAGTGGAATGTTGCAATTCACATGACCACTCGATTGCCGAGTCAAGGACTGCTCATCTACCAGCATTCCCCCCTAAAGCATCATGGGTCACCACCCACAGCCAACACGTGGGTTCGTTGGTGGAGGGGAGGGAAGTCTTACCCCTCTGTTGGGGTGCTGTCAGCGTATTCTACAGCTTCAGCCGGCGGGACGTCCGTGCGTTCATGTGTTATATGTTTATTTATTCAATGTATTCGTGCGTAAACATTCCTGTCATTTTTTATGGGTGTTATGTTAGTTTTTTTACGTTTGTTCGTATTTTTTTTTTTTTATAATTCCGTTAATTTTTACATCGCTCTAAATATCAAATCAAATAAACTTTCAATAAGTGACCTCAGCTTCATATCATAAAATGCTGAAAAGAATAAAATACAGTAGAACAAAATAAAACAAAAAAATCAAAAACAAACAATCATTTCCTCTGTTTTCGTTGCAAGATAAATAGAGGCTCATTTCCACTTGTAATTTAGATTTAATTTATTGATATTTACTTTATACAAAAAACATTCTTCTCGTTTTAAAATCTGATATTTTTTTTTTAAGAGTGTTAAGTCGTGTATTGTTGTTTTAAACAAGTTTAATACATTAATATTATTTGAAAAAAAAAGATAAAACTGACTTGCTTGTTTAAAACTACAAACAGTAAAAATGACAAATATATATATATATATATATATGTATATATATATATATATATATATATATATATATATATATATATATATATATGTGTGTGTGTGTGTGTGTGTGTGTGTGCATATATATATATATATATATATATATATATATATATATATATATATATGTTCTCTTTTCTTTTTTCCTGTTTTGTATGGGGTGGGATTTTTTACCCAACAGAGTTTTTTTTTTTTGTACCTTTCTTTTCAAAACATGTGACTTGAAAATGGAGTAATAGTAAAGCAGACAATTAGACGTGTGAAGAAATTTTTAACTCTTTATACATCAGTCAGTCAGCCTGTAAAAATAGTATTTTCTACTGCACGTCTAGTCTCAACTTGAGTGGAATATTTTACTTTTGGATGAGGGGAAAGTC
>CAUZXS010000205.1:0-52500 GCA_963585895.1 Sepioteuthis lessoniana
TGTGTGTATATATATATATATGCATGTTTGTATGTATATATATATATATATATATGCATGTTTGTATATATATATATATATATATATATATATATATATATATATATATATGCATGTTTGTATATATATATATATATATATATATATATATATATATATATATATATATATATATATGCATGTTTGTATGTATATATAAATATATATATATATATATATATATATATATGCATGTTTGTATGTATATATATAAATATATATATATATATGCATGTTTGTATATATATATATATGCATGTTTGTATGTATATATATAAATATATATATATATATGCATGTTTGTATATATATATATATGCATGTTTGTATGTGTATATATATATATATATATTTGTATGTGTATATATATATATATATATATATGCATGTTTGTATGTATATATATAAATATATATATATATATATATATGCATGTTTGTATGTATATATATATATATATGCATGTTTATATATATATATATATATATATATATATATATGTACATGTTTGTATATATATATATATATATGCATGTTTGTATATATATATATATATATATATGCATGTTTGTATGTATATATATATATATATATATATATATATAGATGCATGTATGTGTATATATATATATATATATATATGCATGTTTGTATGTATATATATATATATATATATATATATATATATATATATATATATATATGCATATATATATATATATATGCATGTTTGTATATATATATATATATATATATATATGCATGTTTGTATGTATATATATATATATATGCATGTTTGTATGTATATATATATATATATATGCATGTTTGTATATATATGTATATACATACATATGCATGTTGGTGTATATATGTATATATACATATGCATGTTGGTATATATGTATATATATATACATGTTTTTGTGTGTGTATATATATATATATATATACATGTTTGTGTATATATATGCATGTTTGTGTGTATATATATATATATATATATATATATATATATATATATATATATATATAAGCTGGCGACCATAGTCGTGGGTGACCTGAAGGCTCCCTTTTCATTAGCTACAACACCAAGGTGTAGGGGAGGGCGCTACTCCTTTCCCAAGATCGCTCCACTTTACCCTTGATTTATACCTTACAATGCTGAGTGTTAAGCAAGGAGGCATCAAGCACCACTTTTTGAGTCTTTGGTATGACTCGACCTGGGATTGAACTCAGGGTCCCAGGCCATTGGCAAACATTCTAACCGCTAGGCCAATGTCCGGTATAAATATATATATATATATATATATATATATATATATATATATATGCATATATATATATATATATATATATATATATATATATATGCGTGTGTGTGCGTGTATATATATATATATATATATATATATATATATATAATGAAAAAGAGATGGAAATTTAAATTTACAAAAGTGCTAAATACTAACAGAAGTCTAAATATGAAAATTGGTTTACCAAGGCTAAAGAATCCAAACCATCTTACTATTTACCCTTAGCTGTGGATTACCTATTTGAATGAGTCTTACAACCCTTTCAATTGACAGTTCTTTTGTTGAAGCTATGTTCCTTTTCAATTTGGTATGCCCAGCTGCTTGTTTAGGTTCGCAACAATTGTCTTTTAAATGTAAGCCGATTTTCATTTTTAGACTTCTGCTAGTATTTGTTTTAGGAAGGAAAATTACAAGATCTCTTCACATTTTTTCCGCAAAATTATTCCAAAGAATTGCCATTAATTTGGATATTTTATTCTTGGTTGCTGAAGGCTATTTTTCTCTACAGCCGGAATGTTCAGCTATTAAGAAAAATATTTTTCGTTTTATTTTTTATTTGTTTATTTACTACTAAAAAAAACGGTGAACATCCTCTAAGTGTGCTAATTACATAATTTCTTCCCAGAAGCAGTTGAAAACAATTAAAGTATATTATAAAAATGCATCTCATATCTTATAACTGGATGTTATTCATTATACATCACTTTAATTTTGACGTTGATTTTTTAGATTAAAAAATCATTACTTGTACGTGATAGCTTATTGAGATTTTTAAAAACAAAAAAAAAACTTACCATTTCAGAGTGTAATCATGACCTATTTTTTCTCTATTTATTTTCTCTTTTTTTACTTTTTTTTTACAAAACTGACCTCTGTCAGGACAAAATTATTAACGATTTAGTTATTTTCTTCTTCATATCAAATTAACTTTAAAAAATCTGAATTTAGTTGTCGAAGCTGAAAATCTTAGAGACAAAGGAGGTAAGATTGTCGCTGCCCTTCAACCAAGTTTTTTTTTTTTTCCCAACGGATAATGGGATAAGTTCTTAAAGGAATTCAAAATCAACTGGTTTTGAAACCCTCTACATAGTTTGCTGCTAAGTAAAGATCTTGCTGTATATTTTATCTCTCACTGGTCCCATAACCTAATTTTATTGAAGGGGTGCTATTTATGTCGTGTCTTGGGCGGAAATAGCCAGGCAGAGCCCATCTCTTTCCAGGTTTAAAACTCATTTGACTTCAATCTTTTTTCTAGACCAGCTGCAATACCAAGGTTAAAGAACCCAAACTGCCCTACTGTTTACCTATAGCTGGAGGGAGAATTGTTTGATTTATACATTTCCAAAGGGTTATCAGCACTATGTGAAATGCAAACAGCCTCGTTCAGGATTTGAACTTGGATCCTCGTTCAGGATTTGAACTTGGATCCTCGTTCAGGATTTGAACTTGGATCCTCGTTCAGGATTTGAACTTGGATCCTCGTTCAGGATTTGAACTTGGATCCTCGTTCAGGATTTGAACTTGGATCCTCGTTCAGGATTTGAACTCGGATCCTCTTTGATTGTGTACCAAAAGAGTTTGGTCAAAGTAGTCCAGTGCCAGCCATTGAGACAGTAATTACCATTTACAAAACTTTGCTCAGTTTGGCACAAGGTTGAAAGTACAGGGCACCTAGTAAGAATTGAAGTAACAATGATCTGCTAGCCTAGCTCATTGACCATTGCTAAGCACCCGTTTGTTGCAATGTTTATGCGGGGGTGGCGATGGCTAGAGATATTTTTAAGTTTGTACATGCGGCTTCTAGTGAATTGTCAATTTAGATTAATACCTTTTCGAATGTGCCAACAGGATTTGCCATTAAATAACCCTCAACTCAACCCATAAAACAGAACCAAATCATACCTTTGCCAATGCTATATGCGCTTTGTGAAATGCAAACAGCCTCGTTTAACTCGCTCTGTACACTCCCTACAACAATTTATAGGTCACAAATAGAAATGATAGCCCAGTTCACTCTGCAGAAGGTAAGACCGCCCCTCCTCACGACAAGTATTCTAGATAAAACACAAAACCATCTGATGATGAGGCTCCAGTGCTGAAGCTTTGAAGGATATGTAGTATCACTTCAGTGGCATTACTCCCAAGTCCACTCTGACCCAGTGTGGTTGTTGCTCTTAGAGCACCATTTATGGATCAAATAGAACTGTTTAACCATTTGACTGTGTGCAAACAAATAACTGATGTTAAATTGAATTTTTAGTGTTACGTAGCAATACTTGAAACAATTTAACTGTGTGCAAACAAATGATTGGTACTAAATAGAATTATTTGTGTTAGCTTGCAATACTTGAAACCACTTAATTGTATGCAAACAAATGAGCTTTGGTCCATTTAAAATTTGTTACCTACAAACTATCCGTTTAAAAATCAAAACAATAGCAATACTGGAAGCCATTTATGTGCAAACAATTTAGTTCTAACTCATTTAAAAATAAAAGTACGTACAATCTATTCACTTACAAATCTTATATATGTATAAACAGGATTTGGCATTAAATAACCATCAAGGGTTGATATACCATTAATCCAAATATGCATCAAGGGGTAATATACTATTAAATCAAATAACCATCAAGGGTTGATATGCCATTAAACCAAATAACCATCAAGGGTTGATATGCCATTAAACCAAATAACCATCAAGGGTTGATATGCCATTAAACCAAATAACCATCAAGGGTTGATATGCCATTAAACCAAATAACCATCAAGGGTTGATATGCCATTAAACCAAATAACCATCAAAGGTTGATATGCCATTAAACCAAATAACCATCAAGGGTTGATATGCCATTAATCCAAATATACATCAAGGGGTAATATACTATTAATTCAAATAACCGAAACCCAAATGAAAAACGTTTCTTGTTTGTTTTGATAACTTTCATTATTGTCTTTGTGAATTGTTATAAATGTATTTTGAGCTTTTGAAGTATTGTGAAATCTTGGCACAAAGGATAAAAGTATGTCGAAAAATGATTTATGAAATAACGAGTAAATTCCCCGGAGTCCATTTACTACCTTCATAAAGACATAGAAACACCACCAACATTCTCTGTGTACTTATGTATTACAACTAAAGAATTAAAACAATGTATGTATCTGTCAACCAGAAAGCCATCAAGAACAGTAGGAGCAAAAGGTGGAATATATATATATATATATATATATATATATAGGTCTTGTCTTATTTGTTCTGATAGTCACAAATGAACAAGTTTATGAGCAATTATAATAAACTTCTGGTGTTTATTAAATAACATAGATATTTATTTGTCACTTCGCGGACAAATGTGATTCTGGCTACTTTTTTAATGTACAGAGACTTTTATATGGCTCATTTAGGAATGAGTTTTCTCAGCTATTGTCCCAGGCATCAGGGTATGCCTCTGACAAGTTTTAATTAGTTCATGTTAAAAGCCCTCTTAGTAAATGAAGGAGGTACATTACTGGTAAGGACTGGGTGAAGAAAGCTTATCACTCTGGAAACATTAATATACATCCAAAAGGAAGTGTGTTATGTATGACACTAAACTGCGGCTGATCGTAAGGTTCCGTTCTGGAGACCTTGGTTGTGGAGTACCTGTACATTGCCATTACTCCCAGGTCCACTGTAACTGAGAGTGGTAGTACTTGTTAAGTTCTCATCTATGAGTCGAGTAGATTTGTTTTATAATTATTCATATTCAATAGGGCTGTGCGCAAAAAAAAAACTCTTAAGAAACAATTACACAAAAAATGTAAAGATGGACGTTCAGTGGACGCAATTCTCTTAATTTTCAGCATAAGATAACCCTTGACAAGTTGGTATGCCGTTAAAATTAATGTTAACGCACAAGACCTTGTGAAAAAATCATCACTTGTCAGGATGAATTAGTTTTCATTTTACATTGGAAGAATGCTGGCCCACTGGGCCGCAACATGAATCAGGTTGGGTGTGTCTTGGCATTTATGGCAGTTGGTCGAGGCCACCTGACATGGGTACTGAGGAAACCCGGCATTCGTGTCACGTGACTAAGACTGACTTTTCTTGGGCTTCAGGAGGCCATCTTCCAGGCTCCTACCTGCTCTGGCAGGGCTAGGTTTATTGCTTGGTGCTAGAGGTACCCCTTTTTTAGTAAAGTGCCGACGAGGCCCAATTCATTTTTGGAGCCAATGGACATGTACCACACTTTAGTATAGTGGGTCATATGAACGTTGCAAAAACCTATCCTCGCTCTCTTTTCGCCTCTAATCTTTGAAAAAGTAGAGGCATTGTCTCTAACCCTGCCAGGAAATGGTAAAATCATATAGCTATCTTACCTACCATTATTAAGACATGGAACAATATGTGTCTAATTCTAGCTGCTGGGAAACGTTTGTGCATTCTTTCCTTTTAATACTATCATCATAATCAAGTCACGCTGCTAACATGGATTTCCCTACCAAATAAGTACCAGGGAATAAATTATCACTGTGAGTATAGAGGTATTATGTGTATTATAGAAATGCATTGAAAATGTGGAAGAAAGGGATTATCAATGGTCAAGAATTAATGCAACTGTTACTGACAAAATATGGCTTTAATATAAATGCTTTAGTAAAGTATTATTGAAATTTAAATGTTTTTTTTTTTAATTAACATTAAAATGAATATATGAACAGTTAAACAACTTCTGTAATATTTGATCCTTGGTGGAGATGAAAATGTTTTACTCTCCAAGGACCAATATTATCATATCCGTGATATGCTAACACAGAACACAACTGAGGAAATTACAAGATAAACTCATTTGTACATACCAAGAACATTTAATATTTCTTATACACAATACATTTTAAAAGCTCGGTGGGAACTACTCAACAGCTTTACGGTCACTTACCTCCCATCTCTAAAATCATGCGAGTAAGACGAACTAACATACAGGATACAACTGGAGAAGGAAGGACAAGCTGACAAGGGACGTTCTCCTATGGACCTCTCCACATGGACATGCCAGTGTTGGCCGACCAGCAAGAACTTGTTTACATCAGCTTTGTGCAGATACAGGATATAGTCTGGAAAATCTATTGAGAGTGATGAATATGATAAGGAACGATGGAGAGAGAGAGTCAGGGAAATCCATGCTAGCAGCGTGACTTGATTATGATGATAGTATTAAAAGGAAAGAATGCACAAACGTTTCCCAGCAGCTAGAATTAGACACATATTGTTCCATGTCTTAATAATGGTAGGTAAGATAGCTATATGATTTTACCATTTCCTGGCAGGGTTAGAGACAATGCCTCTACTTTTTCAAAGATTAGAGGCGAAAAGAGATCGAGGATAGGTTTTTGGAACGGTCATATGACCCCCGTACATGGTCCCTAGGGAACATGCAAATTATCTATGAAAGATAATTATTTTTTTATCCCGACAATAAAAATGAGATCCAAACGAATCAATATCAGTTCTTCGTACAAACATGAATTTGTGCAAATCTATATTTATTTCAACATCCTTCAAATCTTTAGATTTTAACGGTAATATAATGACCGAGGGATTTCGTTTTATATATCTTGCCTTTGGGTTTAGTTAGGCTAAGAACCTTTCGGCTCAGCACATGGGTTAGTTAGGTGCAAACTTAAGCGCAGGTGTTGACGCGCGTGCGGGGAGGATGTGTCATTCAGCGATGTCAAAATAAAAATCCCAGATAGAAATTTGACCAGGAGGTGTGAATGACGTCATGCACCGGAAGCGCGCGCGAAGGATTTTGGGGATTTTGAAAAAAGTGAGTTAGTTGAGTTCCTGGTTCGGAGGAAGACGGTTGACTTTCGCTAGCTCGCCGAAGCCAGGCCAGTGGCCTTGTGGCGGGTCCACACGTGTTGGGGGTGGACAGATGGAAAAGCCAGCATAGAAAGATTGTGCCTCTCTCTCCTTATGTCGAAGAACCTTTAAACTCAAAGGTAACAAAAAGTTTCGTACCTGAACTAAGAAGTCGTTACGTGTTTTTCGGGATTCCTATGTTCTATGTATATATGTTATGAACATTCTATGTACGTTTCCCATATTCATGCATGGCTATGGTACAAAACTATAAATCAATTTTTAGTTTAAGGAACAATAAACAGATGGAACGCTAGCACAATGTTGTGTTTCACTAGAAATTAATAAAAAAATGTATTGACAATTGGTATTGACTTGCCAAGACAACAGTTTAGATGTCAAGATATCATCACTTTGTTATATATATATATACCCAGCCCATCCGCAAGAGCAGTGGAGTTAAACAGGTTTGAATTCCGTTTTCCTTGACCGGTTGACATACCACGGTTAAAGGGCACAGATTGCCCTACTATTTTACCCATCGCTGGAGGGAGAATGGTTTCCCAAGAGTATTAGTACTATGTGAAATGCAAACAGACTCGTCCAGGATTTGAACTCAAGTCGCTGTGTCCATAGCCACGACTTGAGATAACCGTTACACCACGAGTGTCTCACTCTATTATATAATCCAGCTATGGGTTAAATATTACCACCACCAGCTACAGGTTAAATATTACCACTACTGTTCTTCTACAAGAATGGTTTTGGCATTAAATCATTCACAAAGGTTGATATGCCATTAAACAAAAAGCTAAACCATTTATCATAGAAGATGCTCAGATGTGTACACGTCTTGATTTTTTTTTTTTTTTTAATTCAAAGATTCAGTCTTGATAGTTTTTGATCACAAGTATATGGAACTGTTTGACTATATTTTCTTTAAAAAATAAACAATTGATTATACATAAATGGTATTCATTGGTGATTGCAATTTTAAGGTAATTAATAATTCATATGTGTATCCTCATATTTGTTATGACAGCATGGGGTTCCCTGACTCTATCCCGCCATCCATGCATATCAACCCATTCCTCCTGGTAGGTTCTCTTGGCTGCATCTAGTGTCCGCACAGAGCTGATATAAGCCTTTGCTGATAGGCCAACTCTGGTACGTCCATGTGCAGGAGTCTACGAGAGAACATCGCTTCTGAGTTCACCCTTGCTTCTCTGGTAGTGCTCCACAAGTCTTGTTCGTTTTACTTGGATGGTTTGTAAGATGGGGAGTAAGAGGCCGCACAGCTGCTTTTTTATGGGGTTTTGCTTTCGGGATTTGTTCAAGACACTGTAGGATTTGTCAGGTCACGTAAGGCAATTAGTTGCGATGCCTAAGAGCAATCGGTCGTGAAGACAGAAAGCTAAGCATTGCCGCGACTGAGGAACGGGAGCTATTTATGGTGCCTTGGAGCACCCCCTTGTGCACAAGTGGACGATTCTATTGCATGGGTCGTGGTTGACTTCTGGTAAGTGAGTGAAGGTATTTCATTATATAAACCAGCTTTCAGTTTATCATTGTAAGAAAGGGGTGTCCTCGTGGTGTAATGGTTAAAGCGATGAACTGCGGAATCGTAGTCAGCGAGTTCGTACTCCAGTCGCGCTATTACTTTCACTTTCGGCCAAATACCCTTGGGAAAGGTATGAACCCCCTTATTCTCCCTCCAGCTATGGGTAAATAGTAGGACGGACTAGGTTCTTCAGCCTTGGTGAGGCAACTAGTCTAGGAGAAGGAAAACTCTGAATTCAAACCTGTTAAACTCCGCTTAAAAATTGACCTTGTGTCATATCCTGCCCGAGCGGAGGGGTTGGTAAATAGTATCATTGTAAGAAAGACTGCACTGAGCTAGGACCTGCCAGCAGGACACTTTACGGAGGTATGTGTTATTGTTATTCAACAGACACTACGTAGCATTCTTGTGTAGTTCCCATCTTAACTTTTTCTCTGTGTATTTTGTTAGTGGTGCATCTGTATATTAGTATGGATCCAGCTACTGCTTGGAAGAAATCTCATTTTATTTTATTGGATAGATCAGATTTCCATGTGATTGATAACATGCCAGTTGCATTCCACTCCTTCGTTAATGGTACCGCTGTAAAATATTGTTTGTGTTTTCATGCTGATAATATTTACAATGATTATCATAATATTAGACAATGATTTAAAGATTTTTGTTTAGAAAAGGGTATCAAATTTGTTTGATGGTACATCTAATGTTACTGGAACTTCATCCATGTTTCCAATTTGTCCAACTTAAATTCGTCATGTCCAGACTTGTTTTTATGAAATTCTAATATTCGAGGAGAAAAAAGTGCGTCTTAGATGCTATGAAATAGGGTCACATTTCTTTTTTTAACTAGATTGGAATTATTGAATTTATTTCTTTTCTTTCATCGGGTCTCAATGAAAGTAGTTTTATTTTCATTTAATTTGCTCTCACGGCTTTTTTTGGAATTGCAAGATATTCACATAAATTGATCACACTTACAAATTTTCATGTTTTCTTATATGAAATAAAGTGTATTGTGTGCACAAACACGGACACACATGTGTGTAGGTTGCTGTATGTAGAGTGCTGTATGTAGAGTGCTCAATATCGTTGATAGAGCATCTATAAGTTAAGACACAGTTAACTGTGTTCAGTAACTCACCTATGTGATTATTGGACCAAGTGGTTCCCACGTGTTGGGTATATTGTTATGTTAGGCATGATGGAAAGAATGATCTAGATTGTACTGGGTGCTTTTATTTTACATTGCTGTGTTGTATTAATTTTTTGACTTGCAAATTTACTCTGTTTTTATTCATTTTTAATGTTTTTATTTGTTAATATATTCTTTATTTTTGCTTTATTTGTTTATACTTATATTATTCTGTTTCTTTTTTATTTGTCTTGGAGTTTTTAGCTTTTAGTTAACCGTGTTTTCATGCTTCATTTGGGTATGACTTTTGATTTTGTTTTGAATTTTTTTTTTTATTCTGAAAAGGTGATTTATAGCTACTGTTCCTCTTGGCAAAAATTAGTGTTTTGAGGTGCTGTTGTAAACACATGTCACGTATTTTCCGTATATATATGTATATATATATATATATAATGAAGGAGTAGCTTCGCGAAGAGATCTGCATTTTGGGGGGGGTATTTATTTATTTTGTTCTTACATACGTGTATGTTTCCAGGTTGTTGCTTTTGTCAGAGAACATATATGGCACAAAACCTTGTTAATGGAGTACTCAATAAGACTTGAACTCATTCGTGTTCGCACACAAGGCCTTGCGCCATGTATGTTCTCTGACAAAAGCAACAAGTGGAAACATGCACGTATGTAAGTAGAAAATAAATATATCCTGAAAAAAGTACAAATCTCTTCGTGGACCTACTCGTTCAAAAATATTTCTTTCTCTCTTAGAACCTATAAAAAATTATATATATATATATATATATATATATATATATATATATATATATGAAAATAATTCCTATTTTTTCTTTTGACTAGACATACGTGCACTTGATTATTTTCAAGTAGCACGTGTGTTTTTCGTCTTATCTTTTTTTACTGAATTTTTTATCCCCCAGATATCAGTTTGTAGAATTTGCAAATTGTGTAATCTGGGGGTTTTTTTTACACTAACAGAATTATAGATTAGATATAAAGATTAAGGTATATAACGATTGTCAGAGCTACTATTCTGATCCTAGATAGAGGACTGAGCGATATTCTAATTGCATGTTTGGCTCCACGGGTAAACACTCATTTAGATTTTGCTGGATGTATGCTATAATAAACGTTACATATTTGTGCATGCATTGGTCTAATGAGTAGAGTGTTCGCCAATGGTCCGGGAGACCGGGGTTCAATCCCTGGTCAAGTCATACCAAAGACTCAAAAAATGGTACTTGATGCCGCCTTAACACTCAGCATTATAAGGTAAGGATCAAGGTAAAAGTGGCGCAATCCAGGGAATGGAGTAGCGCCCTCCCCTACTTCTCGGTGTAGTCATCATCATCATCATGTCGCGCTGGTAGCACGGATATCCCTGACCCTCTCTCGCCACTCCTCCCTATCGTTCATCGCCCTGGGCAAGTCTTCAGGACAACATCCTGTATCCTCACATAGCTGCTGAATGTATGTTCGTGCTGGTCGTCCTGCTTTTGCACGGCCATGTGTGGGAGTCCATAAGAGTACATCTCTTATGAGTTCGTCCCTGCTTCTCCAGCAGTGTCCTGCATGTCTGGTTCGTCTAACTTGAATAGTTTTCGTGATAGGAGGCAGGTGGCCGTACAGTTGGTGTCTTGTGGGGTGTTGCCGCCAGGACTTGTTCAAGATTGCACGCAGCATTCTTGTGTAATTGCCGTCTAGCTTTTTCTCCAGCCGTTTTATTAGCGTCCATGTAGTGCACCCAGCCTTCGGGTCACCCTCGATTAAGGTCGCCAACTTACTTTTACTTTATATCTTGTATATATTCGTATGATATATATCTTTTTCTATTGATGTGAATTGTATATTTTAATTTGTATATGTAGTCTGTACATACGTAAGCTTGTAAAGCGTATGTATATCCATGACAGATTTTAAATACACTCCTATAAACATGTATATTGTTAGAATGTTATTACTAATTAAGTTATACCGTTTCAAGTTCAATGTCCTCTTCTTGTATATCTTCTTATAGCAAGACTGAATATCTATCCAATTTCTTTATATGAAAATCACATAGAACTACCGTCCAATGTTACGACATATGTATTTTTTAAACAATCTTTTTAAAAGTATTGTGTGGTTTCGACTGAAGGTCCAGGGCAAAGCTGTGTTGTCGTTTGATATCTGACTCCATTATTAAGTTATTTTATCTTACCCCACGTTGGCTAGTCAGTGTAACGCCTTGCCCAAGAAAGTCCCAAAAAGAATTATACAAAAGAAGACAGTAACAGATAGGAGACGAAGATGTTTCTTTTATACTTTCCTTTATTTACTGGGCTCAACAACCATTCCATGGGTGAGGGAGTTTTTCCTGAATTCATTAAAATGGTTGAATCCCGCACTCAACGTGTCAAAAATACGTTAATCGTTTCTTGCATATGTTTGTCCTCATTTGGTATTTAGGGGCTTCCATAAGGCTTAGTTTCTTTTGGACGTTTGTCAAAGTCCGGTTGTTTTAGTGTGTAGTTTCCATCTCGAAGTCTTTATATTTCAGCATACTGTTAACAGAGAGAGCTGCTACTGTGTGAAAGGGACTAACCAACGTCTAGTCCAAAGACATATGCGTGGCACCCAGACACCCGTCAGCAATGATGTTATCTATTCGCTGGTCACTGCTTGAAAGAGAAAGAAAACCTGTTCCCCCTTGTCAGGAGGTTGCCTTTTTTCTTTACGCATGCGTCATCCCCTTTTCCTGTCAGGGACCTCAGGGAGTTTCTGCAAATTTAAGTTTTCTTTTTTTTTTTTTTTTTTAATTCAATTTAAATTTTTATTTATTCATTTATTCGTTTCCTACAGTATAACCTTGGGGTTAGGGAGTTGCGTTCATATTTTCAAATTTCATATAGTTTAAAAATTGTTTTTCAAATAGTCCTATGTAATACTCACAATTCTTAAACATCCCTATTTGATCTATAGATATAATCCCAACAGGTGCTACCACTCCGGGTCAGTGAACCTGGGAGTAATGACAATAAAGCAGAATTCCACACTTTCCAGAATTGTAGCATCATCATCAGATTCTGTTTAGTCTTATCATAGACACTCCCTTTTTTTTCGGGTCTGCCTCACCCTTATTTAGGGGATATAGTCTATATTGTAAGCCCTGTCGACGGGGCTGTAAACAAAATGGCGTATATTTTTTGATACTTGAAATAATCACGTCAATATGTTAAATATTTAGACTTTTTGTTATTATTCATATGATTTCGTCGCAAACAACATATTGTTTATGTAAATTTTGAGAGGGAGGGAAAATCAGCCTTTCATAATTACCAATGTCAACTCTTATATAACTTGACCTTGACTTTCTATCTTCAAACGATACACTGATTGGACGAGATTTAACATTTCTAATGCTTAGTCATTGGCTCATATGTATAACTTAAACGAAGCACGTATCTATTTACTTGAAAGTTTGTTCACCTTGATTTCTTCATATACATTCTAGTTTCCGATTCAATTTTTACCTATGTTGGCTAACTCAAACTTTGATCATCTCCATAATCTCGGAACCATGGGAAACGCCATTTCCAGTAAATTTGGGAAATTTACAGCTAAAAAGTATTTTGCAAACATTTCTTATCGCCAAGGTAACTTTACCAATTTTTAAAATTTTTATTTTTATTTTTTATTTAAAGGACAAAATTTCTTTTCTGAATTTTTTTTTATCTTTGAATCTTTTAATCAGAAAACTTTGTGACTATTTAATGACATAAGACACTCTCCGACACACTTTTTCTCACTCAAAATTACTCAGATGTCATAAATTTCTAGGAGAGGTCTTATTTAATAAGACCCTTCTATCTTTTTCCCCAACGACTTTCTCAAGAGATTTTTTTAATTTTTACTCTTACATCTTTCTCTAAACAGTCAAATGACTTTTACTTATTCTCAAAGCAAATTTTTGCCCAGTCGGCTGGGGCTGTAGAATACACTGACTGCACCTCTGCAGAGGGGTAAGACCCCCCCCCCAACGAGTGTCCTGATATGACACTAAACAGTCTGATGGTAAGGTCCCAGTAATGCTATGGCCTTGGGGAATACAGAGCACCCCTTCGTTGCCATTGCTCCCAGGTCCACTCTGGCTCGGTGTGGTAGCACCTGATAGGGCCCTATCTATGGGTTAAATAGAACTAACGGCATGCTAAACTAAATTATTTGATCAAACTAAATAGCTTAGAATAGAAATGTTTTTGACAATTAAATCGTTCTTACATTTAAACTGCGTTCTTATGCTAAACTGAATTATTTGAAATTGAACTGTTTTTGACATTGAAACTGTACTCACACTAAACTGAATTGTTATATATAACTGCTTGAATAAACTGAAATAGAAATGTTTTTGTCAATTAAACTGTGTACTCATGCTAAACTAAACTGTTTGAAATAGAACTGATTATTTACACAAAAATGGATTTAGCTTTAGATAAACCTACAAAGGTTGATATGCCATAAAATCAAACCAAACCAAAGCAAATTTAACTTAAACAACCATTGCCGAAAGTGCCAGACATTTTAAACATAAGATAGCTGATATATTTTTGAAATAAGTTAACTTGGAAAACAAGCCTAGCTCTAATATCAATCTACAGTTGCTGCTCCCTGTTATTATAATAATAATGATAATAATCTGTTCAGTTTTTTAAAAAGTGATGAATCAAAATACTGGGATGAATCATAAGTTTTGCTATATTTTCGTTGTGAAAGGTACAATTCGGCAACTTTTGATCTTCTTACCGAAGTTGTGAAGGTATCTCACCACACTGGACTGTGAGCTGACGAGATCGCTTGATACTCTGTGAGTGCTACACACTGAAATTGTTTCTATGGTTTGGGGCACGACCTCGGAATCCAATGTTTTAGTCCTACTTCACCTGACTGCTACAATGTGATTCGGCTAGACCTTCACCGTTCAAACAAAGATTGTTTTCTTGTTTTCTCTCTTCGGCAGCGTTATAGCCCAGTTCGAACCTGGAAAGCATAAATTCAAGAATTCAACTACGTTATATGATCATCTCTTTGGCTTTCAAATCACACTCGGAGTGAGCCAGTACACATGTCAGCGTACCCACCACCACTATACTACCAACCATAGCGGGTACCTACCACGTCTTGAACTGTTTCAGTCACGTGATATACAGGCTGCAAACAAACACTTCCTAAAATATTGCTTGCCCAGTCGGCTGAGACTGTAGAATACACCGACTGCTTCTCCCAACTAGTGTGCTAGATATGATTCTAAACAATCTGATGGTGAGGTTCCAGTAATTCTGGAGTTTGGGGGGAATGCGGAGTACCCCTTCTTTGACATCGCGTACTCCAGTCGCGCTATTTCGTTCACTTTCGGGCAAATACCCTTGGGAAAGGTATGAACCCCCTTATCCTCCCAGCTACGGGTTAAATAGTACTACTACTGTTCTTCTAGGAGAATAGCTTTGGCATTAAATAACCTTCAGAGGTTGATATGCCATTAAACAAAGAAACCAACCAATCTAGTGTATATATATATATATATATATATATATATATATATATAATCAGTGACGACTCCACTACTCTGGCTCAGCAGCTAAGTCTCTTTCAAATCAACGAGCAATGTTTCAAAACGTTCGTTCATTTCTGATTTGTAACAATTTGCGATTCAGGCCGACAAATTTCAGTCTGAATTGTTCACGATAAAAACATGCCGTGCAGTTTGAATTCATTATTTTTCCAGCTATATAGCTTTTCTTTTCTTTTTTCAAATTAAATAAATTTATTGTTTATAATTATAATAACAAAAATGGTACCACTCACACAACTTCATTTCAGCCCGATGACAAGCTTTCGTTTGTAGGGATTGCACCTCTTGCCTTCCAACTAGTACTTTTAATTGCCTTTCGGTGGCGTGACCAAAGTAGCATTTAAAACGGTGCAGGAAAGTCAATATCTCCGTCTCTAGTCCTGTCTCAACAAACCTCGTGTTGTATCACACTCGGTACTATACTTTGACGTAAGTCTTCGCACAACTTCTATTCTATTAATGACTCAACTTATACCAAAAGACTCTTCAACTGCGTGATAAGACTTTTCTCGATAATGTTTTTCCTAGTATTTCATGTCGTTTCTATATTCATTCCATTAAGTTTGCTTAAGTTATAAATATGTTAATTCGTCTTGAATTGTTTTTCATTGTCTAGCACGATGAAATATTAAAACATAATACATTTCCTCTGCTAGAAATGTCCTAATTGTATTCCTCCTATGCAAATGATTATGGTGGTGAGTTTTGGGACTCAGATGCGACAATTGCCCAGTCGGTTTGGGCTGTAGAATACACCGACTGCACCTCTGCAGAGGGGTAAGACCCACCCCCAAACGAGTGTCCAGGATATGGCACGAAACAATCTGATGGTAAGGTTCCACCTTAGCTTATAGTACCAGCTGTTACTAAGTGGTTACCCATCTAAGTATCCAGCAAGCTTATCACTTAACTTTGATTTAGCGGAACCCGTGCTTTTAGCGTGGCATGTCCGTAAGTTTTGTGTGTACTGTATATATTTACCCTTCTGCTACCAGGATGTGACAGATCTTTTTTTTTTAAACAAAGCTGGCTTGAATTTAGTGTTTTTCTTCTAGACTTGTTGCCAAACTTAAGACTAAAGAACACAGTCTACCCTACTATTTACCCATTGCTGAGTGGGGAGAATACATATTCATGCTTTTCTCAAGTGAAGCGAAATACTCGTACTAGTAGGATCTGAAATCGGATCGTCGATTCCATTTCCTACGATAATAACCGTAATGTTAAGCACGCATCCTTTAGTTATTTATTTAGCTTAGCTTACTTGAGGCACTAGACCATAAGTGGGGAGTCCCCGTTGCATAATGGCTAAGTGCTGGACTGCGAGCTCGAAGTAAGCGAGTTCGAACTCCAATCGCGCTATTACATTCACTTTCGGTCTAATACCCTATGGGAAAGGTATGATCCCCCAATCTACGGTTTAAATAGTATCACTGCTGCTACAAGAATGTCTTTGGCGGGTGCCCTCGTGGTGTAATGGCTAAAGCGATGGACTACGGAATCGTAGTAAGCGAGTTCGTACTCCAGTCGCGCTGTTACGTTCACTTTCGGGAAAATACCCTTGGAAAAGGTATGAACCCCCTTATCCTCCCAGCTATGGGTTAAATAGTACCACTACTGTTCTTCTAGGAGAATGGCTTTGGCATAAAATAACCTACCAGAGTTGATATGCCATTAAAAAACAAAGAAACCAAACCAAGGATATCTTTTGCATTAAATAACCTACAAAGGTTGATATGCCTTTAAACAAGGAAACCACATCAAACAAGACCAGAAGCATGGAGAATCCAGTGAGAATCGAACTAATTGGTAATGATCTGCCTGAAAAATTCGCTAACCGCTGCACAACCTCAAGGTGTCGATTTTTGTAGAACAAATCATGCCGAAGATTGTTTTTCTTTTGTAAACACAATAAGCTAGATGAAAATTATTTACTTAACCTACCGTGATAAACACCGTCAGCACTTTAAACCAAATTATAAAGAAATTCTGATCGTTTATTTCCTAAGGATGATTTCTTCATTTTGTATCCCCCAGGCGTCTGTCAGGAAACCCATTATGGCGGTTCCATATTTCTGCTGGAATATTCACAATGTCTTTTTGTGCGAATAACTTTTTATTTCCCAAGAAAAATTGAAACTACTGTGACTGTTCAAAATATTTTTTAAACTGAATTAAAATACAATCATATATACTTTGTAGTGATATGGGAGGCGCTTGACATGGCGTGACTGCAAGTTAGTTTCGAAGATACATTCATTCTGTCGGTGAGTTGAGAATACACCCTCTCCTGCCGAGAGATAAGACCCTCTCCAAAAATAGGGGTTTCCTCGGCATGAAATTAAACTGCATCTGATGAGGTTTCAGTTTTGGGGAGTGTGGAGTACCCTTTCATTGATATTACTCCTAGGTCCATTCTGGCCCGCAGTTGTAGTATCTGTAAGGGTCCCATCTATGGGACAAATAGATCTATTTATAAATTATTCATATTCGATAGGACCGTGTGCAGAAAAAAATTTAAGAAATAACTACATCAAAAATGTAAATATGAACGTATAATGAACGCGATTCCTTAATCTCTCAGCATAAAATAAATCTATATGGTTTGGCATGCCGTTAAAATCACTCGGAGAGACAACACTAAATATGCAGGTAGACAGTCTGGTTCAAGGTGTTATTTCAACTTATGAACTGACTTGTGTTTGACTCGATTTCTGTCCCCCCCCCTTTAATTTTTACACTGGCGATCAAGAGGGCAACGTACGGGCGTTCAATCGTGGAAATGATACACGAGGACTCTCCTCAGTTGTCGTAGTAACGTGCTGGCCTGTGACGTCGTAGTTATTGAGTTCGATCTCCAATCGCAGTATTACGTTCACTTTCAGACTAATATCTTTGGGAAAGGTATAAACTCCCTCATCCCTTCAGTTATGGGTTAAATAGTGCCACTAATATTTTTCTGCAAAGGAATTCCTGAAGGAAGGAAGAGAAGAGACCAAGATACTTTTCAAATTCTATTTATTTTTGGGTTCCACAACGATTCTGTGGGTGTGGAAATTCTTCCTGAATCCAATGGAAATGGTCGCATCTCCCAAACAAGGTGTTAAAATATACTAGTTGTCTTTGGTAGTTGATAAGTTCAAATTTGGGTGCCTTTTATAATGCTTATTTCGGCTGTGTCGGCTCGCTCGCAAGCAGACGTGACTAAGTATCAGGTTCAAAAACCTAATACGCTACCAGCGGCCGCGTGAAAGAAGGTCTGTTCATTGCTACGATGGAGGCTGAAGTGAAGTCAAATTTCTCTTTTGTGCATGGACAGTCCTTTTTCCGGGCATGCGTTGCTACTACATCCTCTCAAGGGCTTCTGCGAATTTCTGCACTTTTTGTATTGATCTTATTTTCCCTTTTTTTTATCCTCTGCACGCTATTCCTTAACTTCTAGGCATAAAATGACCCTAGATGAGTTGACATGCCATTAAAATCAATCTTTTATATATCTTCGTTTGTTTTTATCAATCCACCACGTAGAAAGAGCCCTCCTGAATATGAGCATAAAATCCTAGGTTTTATTCGGGATTGAACACCAATCACTGCTACCAATGAAAAATATGCAACTATCTCAGTCGCTTAACGTGTGTGTGTGTGTGTGTGTGTGTGTGTGCTGGCCATTTGTTTAAAGATTTAAATTTGTAACTCTTAGAATCCTAAACCTCCCGTAACCGTAGGTCTAACACCTTGGCCTTCTTGCTTTAAAAAAATAGCTGAAAATGTAAAATGTAGCCAGTAATTCAACCTCATTACTGGCTGTTAAATAATTGGTTACCACATTCTATAGACAATTTAAGATACAGTAAAAAAAGAAATAATTAAAAATATATATGTATAAAAAGTAAAATTGCTAGCAGCGCTTTTTTTCTTTTTTTTTTTTTTTCTTCATCAGTGATGTACAAGTGCAGAATCCACTGCAGAAATCCAGCCAGCCGGGTTTATGAATTTCTAGTTAGCGGCACAAGTACCGACCACTCGAATTCAAATGATTAAGTATAAAGTTTTTTGGAGGTGGGGCTGAGACAAATAAACCTCAGGTTTTATAACAAAAAACTGAGATTATTTGCAGGAATTATCTGGTATTAACAACTATTTTGTGAGAGGAACGATATAGTGGACCAACTTTTCTTCTTTTTAATGAAATTTAATTGCGCATATACACTTATACCTTTATACTCGGTGTCTTATGCACGAGGCCAGCAAATTACTTTCCTATAGTACGCAGCTTAACATTTTTAAAAACTAAAACTTGGTAATTTACCCCCTTGTAGAGAAGAGGAAAATCTCGTATTTTGGTTTGGCGCTCAGTTTATTTCAACACCTAATTTCACCCAATCAGGATGACTTATGTACATTCCACTGTGGCTTTAACACTTGAAGCAGCAACATGGACACTCAACGAGGGAACCATCCAATTTATGGATTTCTTACAAGGAATCCCAGTTGAATATGAATTGGATGCATTCAGCATGCTTTCCACAGGCACTACTTCACGTCACCCCAAAAATTGGCTATGTCGAGCCGAACGTAACTCCGCTCTCGACACACTAGTCACCTTTTCACTTCTGGTCCACATTAATGTAGATAACACATACTCTCCCCAAAAATACCAGACACACAAAAATACACGGTGACTCTAAACACAATCCCTCACACATCCAGCAACATACGCTGCCATCTCAACATCCCGCTAAGCCATTTCGTCTCCAACACTAACAAGCTTAAACTCCACGAGTCTTGCAGCACCAAAAGTAAACCATATTCAAAGCTGCAAATAAAAACTTTCTCTGTTGTGTTGTTAAAGAAAAGTTTCGTAATTCATTTGTGTTGCCTTCAAAAATATAGTGTTAAACAAATAACAATTTCACCTAAACGCTATACCCTCGTCTCTGACCATGTTTTCCCTTTAGGAGAGTAGAGAATATTTTAATATTTCGTTCGCTTTTTCGTAAAGATCCAAAAGTGAAAAGTAGAAATAATAATTTATATACATTTAAATAAAATTCTTAAGAACGTTAGTGAAATCTATATTGCTTTGTTTCAAAAACCTCTTGTGGAAAAGGGTGACTGAGATTATGGAAAATGAATTCCATATAATTTTTTTTTGTTTCTTTACGTTTCTCATATTCGCGTGGGATGACAGTCAACACATGATAGAAAAACTTGGGAGATATTTTAGAGCATATTGAATAAATATTGGTTAGATTTATTTCTTTAAATGTGATAAAAATTGAATTTTATTTCGTTTCTTTTTAATTATTGTAGAAGTAAATAAAGTTGGCAATTATAGTCGAGGGTTACACGAAGGCTCTCTTTTCAATAGCTACTACACTGAGGTGAAGGGGAGGGCGCTACTCCTTCTCCGGATTGCTCCACTTTACCCTTGATACTTACCTTATAATGCTGAGTGTTAAGCAAGGAAGTATCAAGTACCATTTTTTTAAGTCTTTGGTATGACTCGACCTGTGATTGAACCCAGGTCTCCCGGGCCATAGGCGAAGACTCTACCCACTTTTAAGAATGAAATACAATAAAATTGAAAAAAGGAAAAAAGCAAATTTACCAAAACTGAAAACGAAATTAAGAAAAATTTGAAACGGAAAATTTGTCTCTGCATTTTATACTAATTCACTTAACTTTTTTTTTATCACTTACAATATTCGGACTATTGTCATCTTCATTATTATACTCACAACGTTTGGGTCTTCAGGTGTTTTATATGGAATTCTGGAAACACCTGAAGAAGGCCGAAGATAGCAAGTATAATAATGAAAATGAAGACAATAGTTCGAATAGTGTAAGTGATAAAAATTATCAAGTTTCATCTGAGAAATTTAAACGCAAATTTACTGATTTACGTATTTTACTGAAAATAAATATCGGTCTATAAGTCGTATTACAAATTAACTTTATAACTAGTGGAGGTGCCCGTGGTGTAATGGTTATCGTCGTAGGAAATGGACACGGCGACACGAGTTCAAATCCTGACGACGATGTCAATTTGTCCGTTAAACCTTTTGATCCTGCTTTGGCACAATCATTTCTTATAATGGTTTTTAACAGTATGTCAACTCGTCTAGGACTATTTTATGCTGAGAGGTTATGAAATCGCGTTCCTTGTTTGCTAATATCTATATTTTTAGGGGGGTTGCACACGGTCCTATCGAATCCTTTACTACTCTTTACTTTCAATGTTTTTCAGAACATTTTCCATAATGAGACAGAAATGCCCCAACAATGTTCTTTAGGATTAAATGAAATTATTTACTTGTACTTTCTTGAAGGGTTTTATCCCCGTCAATATCTAAAGAGTTAAATCGTAAAAGAAAAAATATTAAAATTTCCTAAAATTAGGGGAAATTATATTGAAGATGATTACACAATTCATAGGAATAATTTTGAGGCTTTTGGTTTGGTTGTGTTTTATGGCATATCAACCATTGCGGGTCATTTAATGCAAAATCCTCTTCATACACATATATATATATATATTGTAGTGGAAACATGTTATTTGGTAGATATGTTTGGTTCCCCCAAAATTTAAGTTGCGTTTGGTATATGTATAGTGGTATGTAATGTTTGGAAAAAGGAAAAAATAGGCAAATGGAGGCAACTGTAGTAAATGAAGTAAAGATATGAAAGATGTGAAAATGATATGAAAAGGACAAAAGGAACATTCAAAACAAGCGACATAAACAAAACAAATTTATATCTTAACAATACATACAATGAAAACATTTAAAGCATTACTAGAGTTCTATTACTGATAGTGAAAATATTCTGTGAGTGTGTGACTAACACAACTAAAAACTATAAAAAGGACTAAATGACAAAAATGTCCGATGCATGTTGACTACGTATTTCTAAATGTTCGTTTCTTTCTGTGGTTCGACGCAATTGCTGTTTTCGAGGCTGGAAAGAGTCTCACAGACAAGGTATACTGAGGAAAGAAATGTTTGCATGGCTTATACATTTTGTGGCGTTTGACGGCTGTTGGTGAATATGAGAGAGTGAGATGATGTTTAAAACAGTAAATATCGTAACCTATGGCTGACAACACATTCAAAGTCTTCAGTGTTTTAAAGGAATTGTTGCCAGCTATTTGCTTTTTAGAACAAAAAAGCCTTTTAATCCTCACCTTCTTTTTAAATGAATACCTAAAAGAATACAGAAAGCACTCTTGGCGGTTCTTTTCAAAGAAAATGGACTCGCCGGCCCAACTTCAAATCCTAAACGATACTGTTTCACTTCACGCTAATACCTTTGTGAAAGGCATGAATCGTTTCTTAATTCTCAGCTATTTTATCATACAACGTGTGAAAACACGTGAGATACCCTATCCTCATCAGCAACCAACCAGGAGTGATATCCCAGTTTCAATGGCTAAGGCGGTACGACCACCCCTGGCGCCACCAGCAGTTTTTGCCACTTGATAGGTTATGAAGACAGAGCTATTGGTAAATAGTTGGGTAGACTTGTCTCTTTGGGATGGGAACAGTACTAGAAGGAATAATCTGAGTTCAGATCATCTGTAGTTTGCTTAAAAGTTGACCTCGTGCCTAATTCTGCTCATGGCAGGGAGGTTAGATAAATAAATAACTCAGTGAATAAACATAACTTTGATAAAAAGTAATTTATTTACTATCATTCCTAGTTTGCTGTTAAGTATCTACGTATATTTTTTGTATTACTTCAAAACACTTTACGCTTTTGATGTGAATCAATTGTCCCAGTATTATTATGCGAGTTTATCACACCAGTTCTAATTGATGGTTTTTCTCTAGAGTCTGAGTGATAGCATCTCTCCTCATGTCTCCAGGACTTTCCTAAGTATCTTAGTTAATATTAGTAGTGCTGTGGTCTGGCTGGTCTCAATTCCTTCTCTAATCTCTAGTTCATCTTGTCTCTCTTCCAGGTCCTTGACGACTGTTCCAAGCTCTCCGACTCCGACTGGTATCACTGTTACCTTCATGTTTCACAGCTTTCTTAGTTCTCTGGCAAGATCTATGTATTTGTGTATTTGTCCATAAAATAAGGTGGGGGGTGTCTTAATTAAAATTGTCTGGTCTTTTGGCTTGGATTAGTCTCATTTCATTTTCAAGGACAGATTTTGCTTTTGTACATATACTATTTGTCAGTATGGTGAAATTTCAATTTCTTGCACAATTCCCAGTGAATCACTTTTCCCACCCAGTCATGCTTGTTTTTGTATTCCTTTTGAGTCTGTTTGCTCCATTCCCGTATTATATGATTGACTGTTTTATCTCTTATTACATAGCCTACACTAGCTATTCTTTTGCACATTATCAATTTTTGCTTTGAAGTCCGAGTGATAGCAAATCTTCTCTGTTCTCCTGGACTCTAAGTATTCTAAGATCTCAGCAGTGTTGTGGTCTAAACACAGTTGATTCTTCCTCTGAACTCCTGTTTCCTGGTTTCTTTTCTAGGTTCCAGGAGATTGTTTTAATTTGTATCATTATTTCCTTCATGTTGAACGTTTTTTTGTTTTTTTTTTTTGCTCTGAGCAAAGTCTGGCTTTTTATTCAGTTTTTGCTTTTTATTTTACTCTAAATTCATACACTCATAGACAAGTTTGCATTTTGGGGTTTTTTTTTTACTCGAACAAAGTCTGGTCTTCTAACATGAATTATAGATAGCAGCACAAAATAATGCCATAAGAACTAATCATATCAAAGCAAAAATTGATAATACCCAGAGTAGAAAATATAGGTCATGTGATGACAGATGAAACAGTTAATTAAAACTTGGCATGACAGGATGGGAAAGGTGGTCCATTAGGAATTGTGCAAGAAATTAAAATTTTTCAAGCTTATAAATAGAATATGTACAAACAAGAATCTGTCTTAGAAAATATGACATAAAAAATTCCTGGTTACTGTAAAATACAAACAGCTTGGCCAATTCCAATCAGAACACTTGATGTAGTTTTAATTAGCAAGAAAAAGAAAACTTGTCAACTGGTGGATTTTGCTATTTGAGACAGAAAATAAAAGAAAGGAAAAAGACAGTTTCTAAGATCTTGCCAAAGTAGCTGAAAAAGCTGTGAAATATGAAGGTGACGGTAATACCAATTGTAGTTGGAGCTCTTGGAATGATCCACAAAGGCCTAGAAAACAGATTGGACAAACTGAAGATTAGAAGAATCAAGTCCATCCAGACCACACGATTGGTAAGGTCAGCTAAAATATTGAGAAGAGTCCTGAAGATATGCTGTCACTTCAGTGAAAAATGACCTGTTAAAACTGGTGTAAAAAATGCACAAGGAGTTAAAAAAAATTATTCAGGTTGATGCCATTATTAATTTGAAAAGGCATGACCTGATAAGATAGGTTTCATCAAGGTTAGAAATGCACTTGGTTAAATTAGTTTGTTGTATATATTGACTTGTATTTCCATTATAAAATGAATAAATACACTTCCACTGAGGTTCTGCCTCATCACCATCTGACAAAAAGTCTTATTACTGATATGCCATAATGTTTAATGAATAATTAAAGAAAGAAAAAAAAACAGTGTTTAAAAGGTTTCCCTGCAATAGTTGATTTTATTTTGTAAATGTGGAAATTTAGGAAATAATTTATGGTGTGAAATCAATATTTGTCAATTCTTCCTTTTCTTTTTTTACTAACCCTCATATAAAAAGAAGATACTAAGTATGTTAACTTTTTTACTAAAAATAAGATTTATTGGTAAACAAAGACACAAAGCATTGCAAGATTCAGGAAAATGTTGAGTTGTCATTGCCAATTAAGTTATCAATATAAACAGTTGTGAACAGTGTAATTACCAAAGTAGATTTGCAGTTATAGAAGTGTTAGACATGTGAATTCAATATGGTGGAAGTGAAAGCAATGTAAAAATAAGATTGCTAAATTCTAATGGCATATCAACCTATGCTGGGTTATTGTATACCTATAGGTTAGGGAATTGCATTCATCATGTTCATATTTACATTTTTTGTGAAGTTGTTTACAGAACTGGAGCTTCACCATACCCAGGACACTTTTTTTTTTGGAGGGTGGGGATCTTACCCCTTACAGTTAGCATATGATTAGCCTTGCTGAAAGAGCAAGTAAAAATAAGAGGTTTTTGTATTATGTTATAGATCTAGTACAATATATATATATATATATATATATATATATATATATAGGAATGAAGATATTTGAAGAATATGTAAGTAATATAAAAATACGTGTACAATTAAGAATTTTATCCTGTTGCTTACTGGTAAAAGTTCTTCCCAATAAAAATGAGAGGTTTTCACATTATGTAGTAAATCTATTACAATATATACAGGAATGAAGATATTTGTAGAACATGTAAGTAATATAGAAACAGTATACTATTAAAAAAATTTTCCTGTTGCTTACTGGTAAAAGTTCTATGAATCTAACCATTTGGTAATGCTTTTAATGATATTCATATAATGTTGAATAGCTTTTATAAGATATATATAAGTGTACAATTAAAAATATTGCCTTGTTGATTACTAGTGAAAGTTTTTAGATCATGACCATTTTATGTTTTTGATGCTGTGCATGTTGTACTGAAAGCTATTTAAAAGATATGGCTTGTTTTTTGATGTGACAGCATAAATGATATTAGGTTTTAAGCTTTGGAATAAATCCAAAGAATAGGTGCTTTTGTTACGTGGCAAAGCTGTTAAAGAGAATTGGGTTTGATAATTCAATGTGGTAGGGATTACACTGCAGACCAGGAGGCATGATTAACAGAATGGGTATTTTCATAGAAAATGGAATCAGTGAACCGAGTTCAAATCCTGTTTGTGTTTCATTTCATGCCCATACCCTTGAGAAAAGGAACAATCCGAACGTTCTTCCACCAGTTATGGGTAAATAGGACAGACAAGATTCTTTGGCATTGATTAAAGCAACCAGTATAAGAGAAGATAAACTCTGATTTTCACCAACTTGGCTTAAAAAAACTTGTTACTTCCTGTCTATATTGGAAGGGCTGAGTAAATACATATACAACAATTCCTTGGATGTATTAGTGATGTCAAAATGATGGTAGTTTATTTTTATTTGGGTCATTTCTCATCACAATTCTAAAGCTCTGGAAATCAAGTAGCTACACTTTTATTGCCATTACTCCCAGGCCAACTCTCAAAGTGTTGTAATTGTTAGGGTCCTATCGATGGATCAAATAGACCTTTTTGAAAATTGATATTAGATAGTAATACTTAAAATCATAAAGCCATGTATAGATTATTTCTATTAGAAAAGAATACTTTCAATCATAGAGCTGTATGCAAACAAATAGTTATGAAATATAGTTTCAAGTGTGTATGTTTAGGGCAACCCAAAGGCTCCCTTTTCTATAGCTACTATACCAAGGTGTAGGGCAGAGCACTACTCCTTTCCCTTGATTGTGCTACTTATCTTTGATTGGTACCTTATAATGTTGAGTTTTGGTGAGGCAACTAGTCTAGGAGAAGGAAAACTCTGAATTCAAACCTGTTAAACTTCGCTTAAAAATTGACCTAGTGTCATATCCTGCCTAAGTGGAGGGTTTTGTACATATGATAATGTTGAGTTTTAAGCAAGGAAGCATCAAGTAGCATTTTTTGAGTCTTTGGTATTACTCGACCTTATTAATATTCAGAACTAAAAGCTATAATTTTTTACAAATTATTCAAATTATTAATTACTTAAAACCAAATATCTGCTTGAAAAATAAATAACCCAACAATGGTTGACATACCATAAAACCAACCAACCAAAGTCCCTTAGTTAATCATCATCATGTCGTGCCGCTAGCACGGATATCCCTGACCCTCTCACGCCACTTTTCCCTATCGTTCATCGCCTCTGGCAGGTCTTCAGGGCTACATCCCATATCCTCACATAGCTGCTGTATGTATGTTCTAGCTGGTCGTCCTGCTTTTGCTCGACCATATGTAGGGGTCCATAGGAGTACATCCCTGATGAGCTTGTCCCTGCTTCTCCAGCAGTGTCCTGCGTGTCTGGTTCGTCTAACTTGGATAGTTTTCGTGATGGGAGGCAGGTGGCCGTATAGGACTTATCAAATATTGCTCGCAGCATTCTTGTGTAATTTTCATCTGGCTTCTTGAGATGTTTTGTCAGCGTCAAGGGGGTGCATCCATACAGCAGTATTGACATGACCACTGCTTGGAAGAAACTGCGTTTCATTTTATCGATCAGGTCTGATTTCCGTATGATCAATAGCTTATTGATAGCTGTCCATGCCTTTGTTAGCCGCATGTCGATATCTTCTTTTTTTTTTTTTTTTACCTTTCAACAAATACTGACTATAAAGTTTCTGTGTTTAAACCAGGCCATTGGCCTAATGAATAGAGTATTCGCCAATGGTCCAGAAGACCAGAGTTCAATCCCAGGTTGAGTCATACCAAAGACTTAAAAAGATGGTACTTGATACCCCCTTGCTTAACACTCAGCATTATAACGTAAGGATCAAGGGTAAAGTGGAGAAATCTAGGGAATAGAGTAGTGCCCTCTCCTACATGTCAGTGTAGTAGCACTTGAAAAGGAAACCTTTGGATCACCCTTGACTGAAGTCGCCAACTTACTTTTAGTTTCTGTGATGATAGAATTAAAATAATATCCACGCTAAAAAAAGACAAGCAAAATAATCATATTTACCAACCCCTCTGCTCAGGCAGGATATGACACATGGTCAATTTTTAAGCAAAGTTTAACAGGTTTGAATTCAGAGTTTTCCTTCTCCTAGACTAGTTGCCTCACCAAGGCTGAAGAACCCAATCTGCCCTACTATTTACCAATAGCTGGAGGGAGAATAATTGGATTCATACCTTTCCCAAGGGTATTAGTGCTATGTAAAATGCAATCAGTCTCGTCCAGGATTTGAACTCGTGTCGCCGTGTCCATTTCCTACAACGATAACCATTTCACCACGGGCAAATAATATCCCACATAAACTATAACTGATGTCAACTACACAGATGATCTTGTGCTTCTTGCAAATACACCTACTCAAACCAAATCTCTGCTGCATATCCTGGAGCAGGCAGCAAAAATAATTGGTCTCTATGCAAACTCAGATTACACAGTCCATGTGTTTTAATCATGATGGTACCACCTCATTAAATTGCAAGCCTCTAAAATGAGTAGGCCAGTTCACATACCTCAGTAGCAATATCTCATCAACTGAAAGCAGTGTCAACATTGCCATTGGTAAAGCATGGGCTACTATTGACAGGTTACTGACAATGTGAAAATCTGATACTTCTGATAAAATAAATGGGAATTTTTCCATGCTGTAGCCATATCATTACTACTGTATGGCAACACCACTTGAACTCTATTGAAACGCTTGGAGAAAAAGCTAGCTGGAAAATCCACAAGGCTTCTGTGTGCTGCTTTGAACAAATCCTAGAAGCAGTGCCATTCAAAATGGCAAATGTATGTCCACTCACTTCCCATCACACAAACCACCCAAGTAAAATAAACTAGACATGCTTAGCAAGCAAGGATGAACTCCTAAGTGACATTCTTCTCCTATGGACTCCCACACATGGGCACACCAGTGTTGGCCGACCTGCAAAAAGTTGTATTAACCAGTTCTGTGCATTCACTGGATGCTATTTAGAGGACCTACCAAGAGTAATGATTGATAGGGATGGATTGCAAGAATCAAGGGAATCTGTGCTATCTTGATGATGACACAAACCAGCTTCCCTAACCTTATATCCCCTTTTTTAACTATATCATAAGAGGCAAAAAAATCAAACAAACAAATTATCCAAATCTAATTGGAAAAGTCATTTCAGTTGTTATTAATAATTGATAATGTGTCTGGCTTTTCTTGACAAGAGAATTCAAGAGCATGTAACTGATTTTTTTCCAGTGTAATTCAAGGTTAAAGTGGAACAAACTGACCTGCAAATATCTGTTTATTCTCATACTGTCTGTTGTCTTACATTTTTTCTCAATATTCTTTCTCTTGGTAAAGTTGAAAGTTGTTTCTATACATCCTCCTCTCTCTCTTCCCCTTCCTTCCCCGACTCTGTGACATTCATTAGCCCTTCCATCATTCCAGACTCTTCGGTTATTTCCTTTTTGGCCTTTTGTTTGTGAAGATGAAGAAGGAAGAAGACACTATCATTTTTGCCTAAAGACATCTAGGATTATCAATTTCCACCATTTGACCTTTGACTTTTCAGATGTAACCTAATGATAGTTCAATATCCATGAAGGAATCAACAAGTGGGAAACACTTCACAGATGCCTCGTATTTATTCTGAAAGATGCAAATAGAAAAACATTTTGCATAAAAGTGATGGCAGGCATAAAAAGTGGGAGAGACTGTTTTGAAAAGAAAAATCTTTAAGATTGGATTGCAAAATGAGAAACAATAAAAGGGTACAGAAAATACTTCTCTTGCTTTTGCTTTACTCTCTTTGTGTCTGTCTTTTCAACAGTATTGGGGTGAATTAGTTCAATGGTAGTTTATTATAACATTAAGTATATATTTCCCTAACCCTCTCCAACATATACATTATGTGACGAATGGTTTGAATTCAGTTTTCCTTCCCAAAGCACCATCTATACGGCCACTTACCTCCCATCATGAAAACTATCAAAGTTAGATGGATGACATACAGGACACTGCTGGAGAAGCAGGGACAAGCTCATAAGTGATGTACACCTATGGACCCCTGATATGGCCGAACAAAAGCAGGACGGCCAGCTCGAACATACATACAGCAGCTCTGTGAGGATAGGGGATGTTGCCCTGAAAACCTGCTAGAAGCGATGAACGATAGGGAGGAGTGGCGAGAGGGGGTCAGGGATATCCATGCTGGCGGCATGACATGATAATGATGATGGTGATGATTCTCCAATATGAGTTTTTACAACAACACTAGAAAATTCAGTCTCTCTTCTATTTAGCCATAGCTGGGAAGGGAAGAGTTGGATTCATGCCTTTTTTAAGGGCATTAATGTGAAAGTGAAATACAAATAACTTTGTCAAGCATTTGAACTTGGATCATTGATTCCATTTCTGAAGACAATACTTGTCCGACAAATGGACATTTTTGCCTTGTTACTAACTTGAAATTAAAGAATTGTTTGGTTTTCTTAAAATTTTTTATCTTTACAGAAAATATTGTCAAATAGTCTGCAGTTGAATTATTTTCAAGAGCTTAAAAAAGAATAAAAAGATCTTCATGTGTGGATTCCAAAGTATGTGTATCACTATGTAGCACAACCAAACCATGACACAATACATGATCAATTAAAGACACATTCTTCAGTACTAATGTGGGTTTAAACAGCAACAACCAGAGATTAGTAAAGCTCACTTAGTTTTTCAAGTGTTGGTGGCTTTGGTTTAGCAATCCATGTTGTTAGATATGATGTAATGATCACATCTCTGCAGAGGACTAAGACATCCTCCACTTTGAATGAGTCTCCTAGATACGTGGTGCATTCAATAAGTTTCCAGCCTTTTTTTGGACTGGCATTTAAAATCATCATAGACACTTGAAAATTCACTATGTTATTGCTATACATCTTATGAGATGACTAATTTTTATGATTTTAGGTTCAAATGAACCACTACAGCAGCAATTGGAATACACCTTACTAAAGCCTGATTGTCACAGCTGGTGAATTTCAAAAATGAAATGTGGATGTGAGGACACTTTAGAATAACAATATGCAATAAAAATCTGTTTTAAACTTGGAAAAAATGATGCCACAGAAACGTATGGAATGCTTCAGGCTGCTTTTGAAGCATCTTGCATGAATCAAGCATCAGTTTTTGAGTGGCATAAGAGATTCAAGGAAGGCACAGTCTGTGAGGGATGATGAGAGGTGTGGGAGGAGTAAGGAAGTCAATACACCAGAGTTGATTGGCTAAAGGGTTAGGGTTACTATGTTGAGGTTTTAAGGGAATTCAGGAAGAGATTCCGTCGGAAGAGGCCAGCACTTTTCAAATCGGGTCAGTGGCATTTCCAGCAGGACAATGCACCAGTCCACAACTCCATCCTTGTCACAGACTATTTGACCAAGATGGGCATCAACACAGTTCCTCAGCCTCCCTACAGTCCAGACCTTGCTCCCTGTGACTTTTGATTATTCCCTAAGCTCAGAGGCTGTCATTATGAGACAATTGAGGAGATGAAAGAGGCTGTGACGAAGGTCATTGACATGCTCACACAAGAGGACTTCCATGGAGCCTTTCAGAAGTTGTTGGAACAGTACAAGTGCATTGCAGCCGGAGGAAATTACTTCGAAGTGGACTCGAGTTTCATGTGTGTACTATCAATAAAAGTGCCCATACGAAAAAAGTCTGGAAACTTATTGAATGAGCCTCATATGACATTAAACCATCAGATGACAAGACTCCAGCCTTGAAGATTTGAGGAATGTGGAGTACGCTTCATTGCTCTTGGTCCTAGGTTCACTCTGGATCAAAGTGGTAGCCTGAGATAGTCTTATCAATGGGTCAAATAGAACAAACTGTGTTTAAACAAATGACTGGTGGTAAATTGCAAACGTTATCTAGCAGTACTTGAAACCATTTAACTCTAAAAAAAGAGCTCAAGCTTATTTAAAAATGTTATCTATAAAATGTGTTTACAAATCATATATATTTGATATATATGTATAAACAAGTGCCCGTGGTGTAATAGTTATCGTCACAGGAAATGGACACGGCGACACGAGTTCAAATCCTGGACCGATTGCATTTCACATAGCACTAATACCCTTGGGAAAGGTATGAATCCAATTATTCTCCCTCCAGCTATGGGTAAATAGTAGGGCAGACTAGGTTCTTCAGCCTTGGTGAGGCAACTAGTCTAGGAGAAGGAAAACTCTGAATTCAAACCTGTTAAACTCCGCTTAAAAAATTGACCTTGTGTCATATCCTGCCCGAGTGGAGGGGTTGGGTAAATATGATAAACAAGATTTAGCATTAAATAACCTCCAAAGGTTTATATGCCATAAAACCCAACCAAACAAAATCATATATTTAATATATATGTAAAAAAAGGATTTGGCATTAGATAACCTACAATAAATAGTTGATATGACATAAAATCAACCAATCATTAATAAGTTATGATTGTTACCATGTGAATTTAGCTAGGGTGGAGTCTGTCCTTTTAAGGTCACAATCCTGGACCCTCCTGAGTTTAACTTGGTAGCCCTCAAGCTGAAGAGGTAGGGGTCATCTTCATTGCACCATTGAGGTGTCTATTTCTTTGTCTTTATTTTCTAATCAATGTTTTGACCGAGACTGATTAATGAACCCTCACAATCATATTTTCGTTGAGATTTTTGTTTATCTACTGTTACATTGTAACAAAACAAAAAAAATATGTAAACAAAACTGGAAAGAGATGGACTCATGGTGTACGAATAAACAATTTGGTTTATTCAACCACAGGCAGAGATATGCATCTATTGACCAGGAAAAGAAACTGTTTTTAAAAACATGTCCATGTGTGTCATGGCCAATTTCAAATTTGTCTTTGTCTTTCATGTGTATCCATTCTTCTGGTCCCTAAAATCTCACAATGTACTGTTTGCAAGAGGCAACTCTTTTTCTATCCTTCAGAGAGAATAACTTTGATATTTTTTATCAGGTCTGATCCCTAGCATCTACAAACATTGCTGTTTCTCAATCATCAAGTAAAATGATCTTGTACCAGACAATGTTAAGCTTAATAAAATAACCATTTAGACTCTTTACTTTAAAGTAATGGTTAATGAGCTAGTTTTATAGATTGTTAATACTTAAGTCAGTCCAGTCTTTCTGAAGTGCTCTACTCTTGTAGCCTTGGGTCAGACTAACCTTAATAAATAACCATTTAGGCTTTTAGCTCTAAAGTAATGGTTAATGAGCTAGTTTTGGAAACTATTGCCCAGATGAGTTTATGGAGACCATCATTGCTAAGTTTAGTAAATGACTATACATTTGATATTTTTCCGGCTAGATTGAAAAACTGCCATTCAAATTGGTATAATTCTCAATTCAGTAAATCCAGTAATATTATTTTTAGTTAATAAAGACTTGAACAGAAACCTTAAACCAGGTGACGTCAAACTTTGTACCCTTAAGCCGGATGCAATCTGCTAGCAAGTAGAGAGTGGCTGACAGAAACCAAATGACTTCATGATGTTTTGTGACAGCAATGTAATTATTCTTTAGCATTTTAGACATAATAATTGTTTGGAATTGTAATAAACTTAATTTTCGATAGCCTGTACTCTGATACATACTGTAAGATTATAATTACAATGTTTTCATTGGTTGATCTCTGGTTTGTTTGTTTTTTCAACAGGTGAAAGGATCAGTAAAATTCACATAAACAAGAACTCTTAAAATATACAGACACAGGTACATATATATATATATGTGTGTGTGTATATAGATATATATATATAGTAGGTATCATACAATAACTAATGTTTGTACAACAGCATTGCTTCTAACAAAGTTTGATTCTCACTGGGTGCTCCATATTTCTCTTCTGTTCCTTAGTAACTACTCGCATAAAACAATTACAAATATGTCACTGATAATTCACTGACAGGATTATTGGATTCACCAATTGTCCGGTAGAGTGGGGTTCAATCCCAGGTCGAGTCATAACAAAGACTCAAAAAATGCATCTTGATGCCTCCTTGCTTAAAACAGCATTTTAAGGTACGGATCAAGGGTAAAGTGGAGCCATCCAGCAAAAGGAGTAGCGCCCTTCCCTACACCTTGGTGTTGTAGCTATTGAAAAAGAAGCCATTGGGTTGCCCACAACTATGGTTGGCCAACTTAGTTACTTATACTTATATGATTGCAATACGATAGCTTTTGTAGTTTATATGGTAAAGCAGGTAATAAGAAAGCAGGCTTCCCCAAGACAAAAAGTGGATATCAGTTTGATTTCCATGGAATTGGCCAAAACCAGACATGAGCCAAAAAACCTACCATATAGCCTGTGTATAATACAAAAGTATACAAAGTAGAAGAAAAAATACGTGAAAACCATATTAGCTGGAATATTTATTCAACATTTTGCTCCCTTTTGAGTTTCATTATAATCTGAAGTCCATAAACAAGCAAAATGTCATGATAAATACACCAGCTAATTTGGTTTTCACATCATATTTTTTTTCCATTCTGTCAGATATTTATTCCGAATGTGATGGGATCAAAAAGAATCAAAACTAGATTTCTTTCTCTCTTTCTTTTTTTTTTTTTTTTTTTTTTTTAATTTTTAATTTCAAATGAAGACATGTACTCATATGAGCAACTTATGACAAAGTGATAATATCTAAACTGGTGTCTCAATGAGTGCCAGCTCTTGATCCATCTAAATCAGCAGTTTTTAACAAAACAGAATTGTGTAAGTGCAGCATCCCCTTTTGCAGCAGGGGTTGGCAACCTTTTGGAGAGAGAGGGCCAAACAGCTATGCAGTGTCATGGAGGGTCATGTTACTAATTTATGTAAATAAATTTTCTGGAGGTTTAAAACAAAACAAGGAATTTGATACAATTTTATTTCAATAAGGCTGGAATAACAAAAAGAATATAAAAAAAACACATTCAACAAAAAAATGCAAATTCCTTATTTCATTGCAGGAATAACAGATAAACAATCACTATCTCACTCAACAAAAAAGCAATAACAAAAAGCAATTTGCTTGCTACACACAGTTAGAAATGAAACACTTGTTTCTCCTTGTTATGCAATAACTTCTCCACATCAAGTAAAATATTTGTCAAAAACAGGAGCAAAACATCATCCATATAGCCATCATGCAACCTTGTTCTAAAATGACTTGTATATTTCATTTTGGAAAAAAGTTGTTCACAAGCATATATACTTCCAAATAAGGTTATCATGAGTTTTGCATTAGTCAAGATGTTTTTATATTTTCCACTTGATAATATATATTTCTTATAAAAGTCAGCAATGGATTCAAACTGAAATTTCGATTTCAAAGATTTGTCACACTATAAGTCAATTGTAATGTTATGTAATGTCAATCCAGAATAAAATGATGTGTCTGGACAAAAATCACTCAAGGCTAGGATGTGGCTGACCCCTGCTTTTTAATTGTCTTTAATTGGAATCATTTTGAGATGAGGCTTCTTAATCTGAGAATTAATTTTTTATTTATTGTGGACTTTTTGTCCTTATCTTGGTAGTTTTTGTGTAATGTAATAAATGGTCCTGGAGACCGAGGTCACGGTTAATCACCTGAAGAAGGCCAGAGGTGAAATTTGGCCGAAACATAGTGAAGAAGAAACAACACAAAAATTGCCAAGATGAGGACAAAAAGTCCGCAATAAAGAAAAAATCAATTCCCTGCTTTTTACTCACCAAACTTAACTCTCTGACTTTTTATTGTTTTCTAAACTGAAAATGAATCCTAAGGCTAAGATTTTTTAATGTGGTATGCATCAGAAACCGGACATTGGCCTAGCAGTTAGAGTGTTTGCCAATGGCCCGGGAGACCTGGGTTCAGTCCCAGGTTGAGTCATACCAAAGACTCTAAAAATGGTACTTGATACCCTCTTGCTTAACACTCAGCATTATAAGGTATGGATCAAGGGTGAAGTGGTGCAATCCAGGGAAAGGAGTAGCACCCTCCCCTACACTTTGGTGTAGTAGCTATCGAAAAGGGAGCCTTTGGGTCACCCTCGACTACGGTTGCCAACTTTTTTTTTACACATCAGAAGAAATACAATGGTGCAGTTGCATATCTAGAAAGAAGTTTCAGGGTTACTTTAACAAATGGAAAATTCACAGGAAGAGGTGTATTGTGTGCTGAGGGGATTCTTTTGAAGAAAATTAATGTTTCATTCATTGTTCATTTCTGTCTTGATAAATACAGCTTCTTGATGATCTTTGAACTCTTCTTAAATATGACGTGGAAATTCAGTTAAAGCTATTTTTGTACTGGAGGTGCATTTAGTGTAAAAGTTATCATTGTAAGAAATGGAATTGGGGAGCAGAGTTTAAACTCGGAACTACGCAGTTTGGATTTCACTTAGTGCTAATGCCTTTTGAGCTGTTGATAAATAGTAAGGCCGATAAGTTCTTTTAGCCTTGATTAGACAACCAGTCTCAGAGGAAAACTCTGAATTCAAACCAGCTGTACTTCACTTTAAAAATTGACTTTGTATCACATTCTGCCCATAGTGGAGGGGTTAGGTAAATATATACTTTTGAAATGGTTTAATTTAGACATCAATGTAGTCTGGAAAGAGTTAAGCAAAAAGAATGGACAGTAGAACTTAAGAAATGGTAATGACCAGAATTTCAGAAGGTTAAATACAGTGTCAGGTTTGTTTTTGTTTTTTTTTGTTTTTTTGTTTTGTTTTTTTTTTGTTTTTTTTTGTTTTTTTTGTTTGTTTTTTTTTGTTTTTTTTTGGTTTTTTTGTTTTTTTTTTATTTGTTTTTTTTTTTTTTTTTGTTTTTTTTTTTTTTTTTTTTTTTTTTCAAATGCAGAAAGCAAGAACAACACTGTTCATTGATAGTGGGTGTCACCTCCTTTGAGATAAAATATGTATACTCTTACATACACAACAAACGTCATGATGATGACATAGAAAAATGTTGGGTAAAAGAAAAAGTCATTGAAATGATTAAATGAGGTAACATCTGTGACAGGTAGGAGAGATTTACCCTTCTGCTGAGAATGCAGTCAGTCTATTCCAGACCCCACAGACATGTTTCCTGTCTCATAATAAACTGTAAACAATTATATGGTGTTAAGTAATTATTCCCATTTAATGATTTGTTTGCACAAAGTTATATATATACAACTTGACTGCCGCTCTAACCAACTGAGCTATAGAGCCAGCTTAAGTAAAGTTGGCAACCTTAGTTGAGGGTGACCCGAAGGCTTGGGTCATTGGCATAATGGTTAGTGTGTTCACCAATGATCCCGGAGACTCAAAAAATGGTACTTGATGCCACTCTGCTTAGCACTCAGCACTATAAGGTAAGGATCAAAGGTAAAGTGGAGCAATCCAGGGAATGGAGTTGTGCCCTCCCCTACACTTTGGTGTAGTAGCTCTTGAAAAGGGAGCCTTTGGATCACCCTCGACTATGGTCGCCAACTTTACTTACTTATATATACAAATTTGTAATATATAGGTATCATACAATAACTGATGTTTATACAACAGCATTGCTTCTAACAAAGCCTTCATCAGATGATGACTCTGGGTTCGGGCATAGTTTTGGGACCGAAGCATCATTACCGCTAGCCCAGAGCGCCCCAGCAGTATCTCACGACACCACCAGACTTTGTCAGATTGTTGTCACTCTATAGATTGCCAGATCCACGCTGATGCAGTTAAAGCCTTATCTTAGATCTGTTCAATGTATTTCCTCTTGCCTGATGGAGGAAGTCCAAGATTATTCAAGAAAACGGAGGTTGAGTTGGCAATAAAACCTCTGCATCCAACTTAGATAGGAAATACATTTGTTATCCAGTCATTTCTGACACATTGTTCTTGCAGATCTTCATATAAATATGTATATATTGCTAAGTCAGTCGTGCTTCAACTCCGGAAATGGAAAGATTGAGAAAAACCAAAAGTAAAAAACAAAGGACTTTGAATGGAAAATATCCCTGCTCAATCTTAATATAAATCCACAGGATTTTGATTCCACTAAATGGACTGGATGTTTCAATAAATTATATATCAAGAGAATAAATAACACTGAGTTGGTTATGAAAAGCTCCCATGTTAGATATTTGTTTTATTCAGTTTGGGGGTCAGTATTTTTTGTGTGGGGGTTACCTTATTTAATATCCAAATTTGTAATATAAACAAAGGCTGGAAGGTACAAGGCTACACCATTGTTAGCAAAGAACATGAGAGACAAGGAAAATAGACTAACATGACAATAAATTCCCTAATTTCTTTTTCACAGAACCAGGAAGCCATACAGCAATGTGTTCCTGTCTCTGAAAACTGTTATGTCTTCAACTGACTCTGCTTTCAGTTGGTTTATTTGATTGATTTTAAAGGCCTGTTAACCTGTCTGGGGTTTTTATTCTTACATTTTTGTAGTTGTTTCTATTTTTCCCCAGTTATGTTTTATAAGGCGAACAGCATGAAGGAACTATTTTTAAAAATTGCTCTCAAAAACATAATCAACTTCTTAAAAACAATTGGCCTCCTATTAAAGATATAGACTATGTTACCAACACCTTCGACCATCAAGTTTATACAAACAAAAAGCTTTGACATTTATATATATATATATATATATATACACACACATACATATCAGAATTTAACATTCAATGACCCTTAAGAGGTTGATTTTCCATAAAACCCAACCATCACCAACCTAAAAATTTGCATTTACAAATCATATAATATGTGTGTAAAAAGTCTCTGGCATTAAATAACCTATAGAGGTTGATATGCCATTAAATCCAACCAACCGGTTATGTCAAGTATTCCTATCTAATACATAATTGTATAGTTTTAAGTATTCCTATCTAATACTAAAAATTCACACACAATTATGTTTTCAAGTAACAATTTCTATTTAATCATTTTTACACAGTTATATGGTTTTTAGAAACTAAAAACTCTCTCACTTTGAGCCCTGTAACATTTGTGGTATGGATGCTTACATGTGTAGATATCAAGGTAATCAGTTTCTACATTTGGTATTCTTTTCTAGCTCATTTTTGGGCCGTCTGGGGATTTTCATATTGTTTTTCAATCAATCTGATTTAATTTGTGCTTATCATAGTATATAAAGATAAATGAATAAATCTCTCATCCTATGTAGGTCTGTTCATACCTATCTATCTATTTCGTTTTGTGCTGGTCTGTTCATAACTAATAATAATCCTTTGTAAACAATTATAGCTTGATGTCATTAGTCTTAATACAAATGATTTAGATTTCAGTGGCATCAACTATTCCAAAGTGCTAATAATTTTCAAACAGATCAATTTGATCCATAGATGGAACCCTACTTACCTGGCACAGGACTAGGTCTTCTGGTTGGCCTATTTGGCTGGGGCTGTAGAATACACCAACTGCATCTCTGCAGAGCGTAACATAATGGCCAAGGGATTCCGGTTCATGCTTTTGAGTTTAGTTAGGCTGAGAACCTTTCGGCTCAGCACATGGGTTAGTTAGGTGCAACATTGAGGCAGGTGTTAACGCGGGCGCATGGAGGTGTCACTCAGAGATGTCACAATAGTCTGAGACGAAACGGGTGATGGAGTGCGAGTGACGTCACACACCGGAAACAAGCAGAGGTTTGTGGAGAATTGAAAGAAAGTTAGAGAGTTGAAAACTTGACACCAAACGAAGAGGTTCAACTTTTGCGAGCTCACGCCTTATGGGTGCTGCTTGAGATAGGGACCAAATGAATAAGACAGCAAAGCGAGATTGTGTCTCTCCTCTTTATGTTGAAACCTTTAACTCAAAGTTAATAAAAAGGTTTCGTACCTGAACAAGTCGTTACGTGTTTTCAAATTTTGAGATTCTTATGTTTTATTGTTATGAACATTATATGTCTATTTCGCACATGGCGTTAATTGTGGCTATAGTACAAGAGGAGTAAGACTCCTCTTCAACATGTTTCCTATATATGACACTAAACAATCTAATGGTGAGGCTCCAGTAATGCTGGAACTTTGGGGAATGCAGAGTACCCCTTTATTGCCATTGCCCTAAGGTCCACTCTAGCCCAGAGTGGTAGCACCTGATAGGGTTCTAGCTATGGCTCAAATAGAACTTATTGATCATTTAAACTGTGTACAAATAAATGACTTGTGCTAAACTGAATTGTCTGAATTAGAATTGTTTGATCATTTTACTGTGTGTAAACAAATGACTAATGTTTAATTGAATTGTTAGTGTTAAATAGTAATACTTGAAAATATAAAACTGTGTGCAAACAAATAATTAATAGTAAATAGAATTATTCGTATTAGATAGAAATAAGTGAAATCATTTAACTGTGTGAAAAATAATGAGCTCAGGTTCGTTTAAAAATGTTTAGAAATCACACATTTAATACATATGTATAAAAAAGATTTGGCATTAAATAACCTACAATGGTTGATATGTCATCAAACCAAATCAGGTCTTGTGTCTTGTGATCCTATGACCAATATTGACCAGCAGTGCACAATTCTTTAGCTTTTGTGTGCCATCCCTTCCCCTAAATCCCCACTATAAAAAAGATGTTGAGTCAAATCCTGCCAGGTGGGAGGCATGGTTAAATATCCATAGATGGAACCCTAACATATAATATTATTCCAGGTTAGTTGCTATGAAAAGAGTTCTCTACACTCTTCAGAACTCCAGAATAACTGAATTTCTAAACTCCAGAATAAGAGCCTCACTTTCAGATTTAATTTTGCGCCATACTTAGAAAAGTTTTTATGTGGGAGAGATTTACTCTCCTGCCGAGGATGCAGTCAGTCTATTCTAAACCCCACTGACACTTATCTATAAACAGTTATAAGGTTTTTAGTAACTATTCCCATTTAATGATTTGTAGCATTCTTATCTAACACAAATAATTCTTAGGCAAATGTTTCAAGTAACTAATAATAATCCTTTGGTTTTAAGTCTTAATAACTCAATAATAATTTCTTTGCACACAGTTATATGGTTTAATGTATGTCATATCCTATACAAATAATTTTTGACTCATTGATGGGAAAATAACAGGTACTACAACTCAGGTTCAGAGTGGATCTGGGAATAATGTCACTATGGGGTACTCCACATTCCCCAAAGCTCCAGAACTGGAGTCTTATCATCACATTACCCAGTCAGTCGGGGCTGTAGAATATGCTAACTGCATCTCTGCAGTTGGGTTAGACCCCCACACACACACCAATGAGTGTTCTGGATATGACATTAAACAATCTGCTGATGAGGCTCCAGTAATGCTTGAATGTGGAGTACCCCTTCATTGCCATTGCCCCAGGGTCCACTCTAACCTGGAATGATAGTACCTTTTAGGGTCCCATCTATGGGTCAAATAGAAATATTTAGTCATCTTCGATATGTGAAATCATTTAACTGTATGCAAACAAATAAGGCCTGGTTTGTTTAAAAATTTACCTACTATCTATTTGTTTACAAATCATATATACTTAACACACATGTATAAACAAGATTCATCTTCAGTTTCTTATCCATCTGAAAATAACCTGTGCTACCTAAAGACCTCTGTCTGGGGTAGGACTTGATCTTTACAAGCTTGTATTTAAATGTATCTGGTATGAACTCCTTTGCCCCCACCTACAGTCTTCAAAACTTATGACCAATACAAATTACTTTCATAGCTGTACTTGCAATTTAGATTAAAAGATAAAACATGTAGATACAGGCATGTGATGGAGATATTACAAATTCAATCCCAGATAATTCTAATGAAACAAGTCAAACATTTTTTGAATTAATTAATTGAACAGGCATATTTCTAACACCTTGGATTTTTCCAGAAAAAGACTGAATGTTTTTGGTTGCGTTTGGTTTCTTTTTTTAATGGCATATCAACTTTTGTAGGCTATTTAATGCCAAAGCCATTCTCCTAGAAGAACAGTGGTGATACTATTTAACCCATAGCTGGGAGGATAAGGGGGTTCATACCTTTCCCAAGGGTATCAGCCTGAAAGTGAACATAATAGCGCAACTGGAATACAAACTCACTTACTACGATTCTTCAGTCCATCGTTTTAACCATTACACCATGAGGACACCCCACTTAATGTTTTTGTATTCTGAATTATAAATAATAATTTTAATATTTCTACATTTTAAACACTTTATTGCTACCAAACACTGTGGGCCAGAGTGGACCTGGAAGCAATGGTAATAAAGAGGTACTCCGCATTCCTCAAAGCTCTAGCATTATTGGAGACTCACTATCAGATTGTTTAGTGTCATATCCAGGACACTCGTTAAGGGGCCTTACCCCTCTGCAGAGATGCAGGTGGTGTATTCTACAGCCCCAGCTGACTGGGCCATTTTATGTAAGGTTGCTTTTTCTACTAATGTTTAATATCTGTGATTAATAAATTATTGACTATTTATAGAAATCTGATCTCTCTGATTAAAATAAAATCAGATTTCTTCCAAGCTGTAACCATGCCAGAACTACTGTATAGCTGTACCACTTGGACTCTTACAAAACACTTAAATAAAAACCTTTACAGGAACTACACAAGTATACGGCATACTATTTTAAAGAAATTCTGGAAACTGCACCCAACAAAATGATGGGTGTTCTGGTACCTACTTCTCATCTCTCAAACCATCCCAGTAAGATGAACAAGACATTCTGGGAACTAAAAACGAACTCGTGAGTGACATTCTTCAGTTGAATCTTATAAATGAACACATCCGTGTTGACTGACCAGTGAAAACTAACATCAGCTCTGCTTGTACACTGGATGGTGTTTACGGTTTTGGTTTCTTTGTTTAATGGCATATCAACCTTTGTAGGTTATTTAATGCCAAAGCTATTCTCTTTGAAGAACAGTAGTGGTACTATTTAACCCGTAGCTGGGAGGATAAGGGGGTTCATACCTTTCCCAAGGATATTTGCCCGAAAGTGAACGTAATAGCATGACTGGAGTACAAACTCGCTTACTACGATTCCGCAGTCCATCACTTTAACCATTACATCACGAGGACACCCCTAGATGTTTAGATAACTCACCAAGAATGATGAATGAGAGGGACAGATGGTGAGAGAGAGTTAAGGGAATCTGCAATGTCAGCACACATTGATGATGATGAGTTGTTCTATGCTGTTGAAATGTGTATTAACAACAAGGATTTTAAAAGTTATTATGCACTGATTTATTCAAATATCCTTTAGCCCAGTCAGCTGGGGCCATAGAATACACTGACTGCATCTCTTCAGAGGGGTAACTCCCCTCCCCCTCACAACATGTGTTCTGGATTTGATACTAAACAACCTGATGATGAGACTCCAGTAATATTGGAGCTATGGAGAATGCGGAGTATCCCTTCATTGCCATTGCTCCCAGGTCCACTCTGCCTCGGAGTGATAGCACCTGATAGTGTCCTATCTATGGGTCAAATAGAACTGTTTGACATTTAAACTTAGTGCAAACAAATGACTTATGCTAAACTGAATTGTTTGAAATAGAACTGTTTGGTCATTTAACTGTGTGCAAACAAATGACTGATGGTTAAATGAATTGTTAGTGATAGATAGCAATACTTTGAACCATTTAACTGTGCAAAAGAATGAGCCTAGACTCATCTAAAAGTGTTATCAATATATCTAATACAAATTTCATTGAACATAATAGACATTTTCTGTCTACATGTTTTCTTCTGGATCCATTCGTATTGCCATATTGCTTTTATCATATTCGGTGGGAATTGATTTATGTATTTTCCATAATTTTATATATCCCTAGTACTTTCAGCCCGACTTTGGGCCATCATCAGGAGAGGATCTATTACAAAAGTGATATAACTTTTGTTTTTGCATATTACTACTATGTAAGAGCATCTTTACTGATGGAGTGTGTGTATAGCATTTGCTTTTAAAGTTGCATCACTTTTGTAATAGATCCTCCCCTGATGATGGCCCAAAGTCGGGCAGAAAGTACTAGGGATATATACAATCATGGAAAATGCATAAATCAATTCCCGCCGAATACGATAAATATGAAGGGATCCAGAAGAAAATATGTAGACAGAAAATATCTATTATGTTCAACAAAATTTGTGTTAATGAAGAAATGCTGCCAAAATATACATATTTTAAATATATTTAATATATATGTATAAAGAGAATTTGGCATTAAATAATTTACAATGGTTGTTATGCTACCAAACCAAACCAATATCCTGTCTTGTTTGCTTTTAATTAACTTCTCTGCCCCAAACAAAGTGCAATACAAGGTTAATTTTTAGACAGACTGATTGAATTCAATGTCATGTAAATCGATTTAGAGTTGTTTTATGCCTCGAAGTTAGGGAATCATATTCATTCTACATTTATATTTTTTGTGCAGTTGTTTCTTTAGAAGTATAATTAGACAAATAATTTCCATATATATTATTATATACAAATAATTTTTGAACATATCTATTTAAGTCATAAATCCTAACAGGCACTACCACTTCATTTGGAATGAACCTGGGAGTAATTACTATGAAGGAGTACTCCACATCCCCTATAGCTCCAAAAGTGAAGCCTCACCATCAGATAGTGTTTAGTGTTATATCCAGAACACGCCTTTTGTATGGGGGCTTCTTACCGCTCTGCTGGGAATAATCTCAGTGTATTCTAAGCCCTACCAACAGGCAAAAATTTTTAGCAGTGCACTGCTAGTCTGAATTCATCTTCCATTTCCTAGATCAGCTGCTGTACTCTATATCTATGCAGAGAAGAAATGGATCGATGCCTTTCCCAAAAGAAAGTGAAGTGCAAACGGTCAAAATGGATCGATACCTTTCCCAAAGGAAAGGGAATTACAAACAGCCTTGTCCAGGATTTGAACTTGGCCCACCGAGTTTATTTCCTAAGATGATCACCATTATGCCATGTGTACCTACCAACCTTTTCTTGATTATCATAGTCATTTAGTCCTTGTTGCCTCCAGCCTTTATAACAGACTCATCTTGAACTGAAACTTACAGTCATTCAATGAGGGTAGAGTGTCCTCATTCTTCTGTCCATACTTACGATATCTCATTTCAATACATTCTTCCTTGTGTCCTTTACTGAACTCAACTTTTCTAGTGAGCAGTTCCTGTAGCACAGTGGCTAATGTGCTGGACTGTGACATCCTAGTAAGTTCAAACTCTAGTGACACTATTAGATTGACTTTCAGACTAATAACTTTTGGAAAGGTATGAACCCTCTAATACCTCCAGCTATGGGTTCAATAGTACCTCTATTGTTCTTTTACATTATGGCTTTGACATTAAATAACCTGCAAAGGTTGATATGTCATTAAATAATAAACTAGAGAAATCAACTTCTCTGCCATTAGCAAGTTATGACGTATAGTCATTTTGAAAAAAATTTTTTAAGTAGAATAAAGCTGGTTTGAATTAAAATTTTTCCTTCTCCTAGACTGGTTGCCTTACCAAGGCTAAAGAACCCAGTCTGTCTTATTCTTTACTTCCAGCTGGAGGGAGAACAGATGTATTCATGCCTTTTCCAAGAGCATTAGCACAAAGTGAAACAGATCTTCATCCAGGATTAGAACTCTATTCACTATAACAATAACATGCTACCTGAACTACAGTATCCATTTACTCAACTCCTCTGCACAAGCAAGATGTGACACAAGGTCATTTTGTAAATGGAGTTCAACAGGTTTGAATTCAGTTTTTCTTCTCCTTAACCAGTTACCATGCCAAGAGTAAGTCTGCCTGCTCGCTGGCCTAGAACCAAAGAGAGAATAGTTGGATAAACACATTTCCCTAGTGTACTAGCACTATGTGAAAATGCAAACTGCCTTGTCCAGGATTTGAACTTGGGTTGCCAAGTCCATTTCTTAAAACAATAACCATTACACCTCAAGTACCTTCAGCTTTTTTTTTTTGCACAACTTGAACCTAGGATTGAACTCACAACCTCTAGGTATTAAGAGGCATTTAACTTTGGTCCACTCAGTTATTGTTCCATATTCCAACTAAATCATTTTATAAGGATAATTTCTCAACTCAAAAACGACAACTATTAAGAGTTGTTAACTGCAGTTATCAATTAATCTAAGAATATTCAAAGTGCAATCAATAATTGAGACTGAAGATTTTTTTATTTAAAAGATGTGTATGCAGCTGAGCAACTGATGAAACAATCTGTATATCATTTGGAGAGAAATAAACCTTATTTCATTCAACATTAAACCAGTTAAGTTTCATTTGCCTTGACTAAGTTTCTTAGATATTTACATCTCAATAATATGAAATTTCATTAGCCTAGACCAGTGGTTTTCCAACTGTGGTCTGGGACATAAACAGCTGGGTTCCACAGACACTGCAAGGGTGTCTTGAAAATTTATATTATCTGATTAGTAATAGAACTGCAAATTCTTATTTCCTGTTACTTGTACACACCTAATGAAAATTCAATTTAATCAGTAACCACTCCCAAAATTTCTGCTTTGTGTGGCTTCTGAGTAACCATTGTTGTCTGAAAAGCAGAATACAACACATTTCTATGAAACAGCATTTTCAGCACTTACCAATTTGCTGACCAAATACAGATCTTGACTTGTGCAAATTGAATTGCATCTATTTTTGTCAAAAATATCACCAAGAATTGACAATTTGTGTGAAGCAAGGCAAGCACATCCATCTCACTAAACGTCATTACTCAGTGCAAATATTAGATGTGATTTTTGTTGAATATTTTTGATAAATTCTTTTTTTTTTCTAATGACACAGACTCTGAAATAGAATGGGGTCCTAGCTCCAAAAAGTTTGAAAACCATTGGTCAAGACTATATAATAATTCATATATGATTACTCTTAAATGATATGAATTTTTTTGTTTGTTTTTGAAGCACCCTGTATAAGTGAAGTTAAGATGAGTCAGAGCAGTTTTGGGCAAAACTCAGAATTGCGTAAGTGCAAACAGATTGAGGCCCTGTACAATGTTTTTTTTTTTCCTAAACTGAAAATTCATCTCAAGACTAAAATTTAAGGAAGTCAAGGACATTCTAAACTTTACATTATATTAGTTTTAGTAGTGATTCGACCAATGGAAAACTGGCTGTTGAATGCCCGGGGGAGTATTTTGAAGAAAATATTTCATTCTTCGTTCATTTCTGTCTTCATAAGTAGAGCTTCAATCCTGATGCTTTTTAAACAGACCTTTGTATTGTGAGGATTAGTTGACATTGTGTGCTACTGATTTGTCTTGTAATATTATCTGCTGATTCTACTAGCAGTAATCATTTCTTTTGTATTGGAGGGTTGAGAATTGACAGATTTTCCTTTGAAATAATGAGCTGCCAATTTATATGAAGGTACTATTGTTGTATATTGACCTCCGACCCAGCCAAACATGCCATTCCAAAGACGGCAGAGGTGCATATCTCATTGGCGTGGGTAAGCTTGGCTGACAATATGGGACAGGGTTAAAATCCCACTGTACAGTCACAGACTGATGCACCGGAAGAGAGTGACCTGTGAACTGCATGACAGTTATTTCCACATGATGACAATCAAACATGCCATTCCAAAGATTGAGCGGGCTATTGAACTATTATATAACTCGGTGAAGACAGGAAGTCAGTTAGTTGGAGACTAGATGTGGTAGAGAAAGCCAGCACCTGGCAGAAGGGGCCCTCAGGACCCCCTATTGAGCAGTTTGGAGATCGGAGAGTTTGGAGAAAAGATGTGGTAGAGAAAGCCAGCACTCAGCAGAGAGCTGGGCCCCCCGGACCTGCGGTTGAGCAACCCTGGAGAACGGGAAAGAAACGCTGATGGCCATAAGAGGGGAGGTCAATATGTGGCAGTTCTGTTCGGTCTCCAACTCCCTCTCACACACAACACTATTCAAATAAAGTGAGAGGTACATATTTTTCTAAAGAACTGTGTGCTCGTCTTTATTATTGTGTTGTCGTTTGTTTGGCCAGAGCAAAACATAACACAATACTGCAAGTAAGAAAAGAATATTTATATTGTCTACATTTTTATATTAGCAGATTTCTATTCATTTTTTGTAGTGTTTGCTCACATTTGAACACACCATTTGCTTTACTGTCCAACCCATTAATTTGCAGAAGTCTATATCAAACCAGTAGCAGTCCTCAGAACCATTTTACTGTGTGCAAGTAAATCATTAATATTAAATAGAATTATTTGCATTTGATAGCAATACTTGAAACAATTTAACTATGTGTGAAAAGAATTATTAGTATTAGATAACAGTTCTTAAAACCATTAGAATTATTAAAATTTAAATTTGTGCAAGCAAATAAGCTCTGGCTTGTTCAAAAATAATATTACCAAAAAACTATTCACTTACAAATTATATATATATATATATATATATATATATATATATATATATGGCATTGATATGCTGTAAAACACAACCAAACCTTATATGAAATCCTTAGACTCATTTGTACGGTCAGTAAGATTTAGAATATGTCAACTGCATCCTCAGCAGGGGGGTAACCCCATTCCCCAGGGGTATATTGGGTATATCACTAAACTACATCTGGTGATGTGGTTCCAGTTACAAAGCTCAAAGGAGTATGGACTCACTTTTCATTTCCATTACTCCCAGGTCAACTCTGTGACTGTTAGGATCCCATCTATGAATCAAATAGGTGTTTGAAAATTGTTCATATTAATACTTGATACTAAGGATTGTTACTATCAAATATAAATAGTTATTTGAAATCATATCACAATGAAAAAATTACTTGTATTAAGAATAGTTACTTGAAGAATAATTATTTGTTACTTGAAACCATATAACTATATGCAAACAAATGATTATCGTTGAATATAAATAGTCCATTGAAACCACATAATTGCATAGAAATTATTAAAAAGGAATTTTTGAAATAATGTGACTGCAAATTATTTATATTACACTGGAATACTTGATATATAAATGCGTCTGAACAAATGATTATAAATAAATCATCATCATATCGCGCTGGTAGCATGGATATCCCTGACCCTCTCTCGCCACTCCTCCCTATCGTTCATCGCCCTAGGTAGGTCTTCAGGACAACATCCCGTATCCTCACATAGCTGCTGAATGTATATTCGTGCTGGTCGTCCTGCTTTTGCATGGCCATGTGTGGGGGTCCATAAGAGTACATCTCTTATGAGTCCGTCCCTGCTTCTCCAGCAGTGTCCTGCATGTCTGGTTCGTCTAACTTGAATAGTTTTCGTGATGGGGGCAGGTGGCCGTACAAATAAATAAAAGTAATATATTTATAAATTGCTTTTAAAAACTTAGGATATTAACTGTCATACTGGATGCAAACATAAGAATTTTAGTAATATGTAGATGGTTGACAATGCTCCAAGTAAAGAATGTTGAAAGAATAAATATAAGTAATGTATTTATCGACTTTAAGTACAGCTTGTATAGTTTGCTATCTTGAAAAAAAAATAACAATGGGTATTTATCTCCCCACATTAAGATGTGACACAAGGTTGGTGTAATAGTGGGATCTTGCAGGAAGCAAGCCTTTTGGTAGGAACAAAGCTAAAAATAACCCTATTCTATTAGAGTGGGCAGTTGCTGCCAATTGGATGTGAGGGGGGGAGTGAGGCTCTCTGAAGATGAACTGATTTAACAAGTTACTCAACACAAGTGCCTGGTAAAGATAATGAATGAACCAGGAAGTTTCTTGACAAAAACATTGTTGAAAATCACTCACATGTCACTGAGTACAATGACACAAGATAAGATGATGTTTGTGAGTGTAGTATAAGGGAGACATTTATTAAGCTTAGCTTAGGTTAGCACAAGGCTGTGGGACACTCTGTGATTTTTATTGGGTGCTCTATATTTCTCACCTTGTGCCAAGCTAAATGACTATATCATATGTACCTGTGCAGCTGACTGTTAAACAAGACCCTAAGCTGTATCTAGTAGTGAGGGTCCATTTCTGGGAAGTGTGGTGTACGCTTTCATTGCCATTACTCCAAGGTCTATTCTTATTTGGAGTGGTAGTACGTCTTAAGATTCCATCTATGGATCAAATGTTTGTAAATTCTCTTTATTTGATAAGAATACCCACATAGCTATATGCAAAACCAATTTAAAAAAAAAAAAAAAAATGAAGTCTAAAAAGTGAAAGGTCTCTGACTTTAATTTTATTTTTGAAAATTTAATTTGATTTTGATTAGGAAAACTTGACATTATTTTCCTTCTTGTAAGTAATGACCTCTTATCCATTCAGCCCAGTCAGCTGGGGCTGTAGAATATACAGACTGCATCACTGCAAAGGGGTAAGACTCCCCCAATGAGTGTCCTGCGTGTGACACTAACAATCTGATGGTGAGGCTCCAGTAATACTGAAGATTTGGAGAATGTGGAATACCCTTTCATTGCCATTGCTCCCAGGTCCACTCTGGCCTGGAGTGGTAGCACCTGATACGGCCCTATTTGTGGGTCAAATAGAACTGTTTGATATTCAAACTGTGTACTTTGACCTTTTAACTGAGTGCAAACAAATGACTCGTGTTAAACTGAATTGCTTGGAAAAGAACTGTTTGATCATTTAACTGTGTATAAACAAATGACTGATATTTAACTGAATTGTTAGTGATACATAGCAATACTTGGAACCATTTAACTTTGACTTACACTAAACTGAATTGTTTGAAATGAAGTTTAATTGAATGGTTTGTGTTAAATGGCAATACTTGAAAACATTTAACTGTATGCAAACAAATGATTAATAGTAAATAGAATTATTCGTAATCGATAGAAATAAATGAAACCATTTAACTGTGCAAATTATGAGCTCAGGCTTGTTTAAAAAGGTTATCTACAAAATGTGTTTAGAAATAATATTTTATTTATACATATAAAAATGGATTTGGCATTAAATAACCTATGAAGTTTGATATATGTACCGGCTCATTGACCTAATGGGTAGAGTGTTCACCAATGGTCCGGGAAACCTGGGTTCAATCCCAGGTCGCGTCATACCAAAGACTTTAAAAATGGTATGTGATACCTCCTTGCTTAACACTCAGCAATATAAGGTATGTATCAAAGAAAGGAGTAGTGCCCTCTCCAACACCTCGGTGTAGAAGCTATTGAAAAGGAAGCCTTCTGGTTGCCTTCGACTACGGTCTCCAACTTACTAATATATATATATATATATATATAGTATATATATATATATATATCCATCACTATTGCACTTGTTATCAGGTCACAGTATTAATCCACTGATATACATGTGCTTGTATAAATTTGCCTACTACTCAGATGATTTATCAGAAAATACATTTATATCTGATTGTCACTCCCCACTGTGTGATTATCTTGTTTTCTTAATTATAAGCTTATCTCATTTTGTCAAGAACAGATTTTTATTCTTACCAAATAAAAATTTTCTGGTTTTGATTTCTCAAGGGAAAGGGAAAAAAGTTATTCAGACAAGAAAAAGGTAAAAAAAAAAAAAATAGATGAATGGATTGTTTTTTGTTGTTGCAATTAATTCAATGTGACAGTTTCACCTATTGGCGTAGCTACTTGTTTTACCTAGGACTGCCCAGCAACCATTCTTTTAAGAACTCTTCATGACTGAGGTCCAGATTTCAAAACTCCAACACAAGAAAAATGTTCTTACCTCTTACACAAAGTACCACAGACCCTTTTGGTTAATCAAAACAGGACAAAATTAAAGTAATTGGTGAGTTTGCTTTTACTAATTTTTTTTTTAAATTTCCTTAAGGAAAGATTTTTACTTGGCCTTATATTCCAATAGCACATTTTTAAAGCTTAACTTTTTTCCTTCCACAAATCTGCCCTGCCTTGTCCAGTTCAGGAGCTTTGGGGAATGTGGAGTAGGCCTTCATTGCCATTATTCCCAGGTTCACTCTAACCTGGGTCAGTAGTACCTATTGGGATCCCATGGATAGGTTGAATAAAACTGTTCAATCATTTACTAAGTATTATTATTACTTACTTGAAACCATATGGCTATGTGCAAATTATTTGTATTAGATAGGAATACTTAATAGAATTACTGATATTGAATAGCAATACTTGAAACCATTTAACTGTATATAAACATTATTAATATTAAATAGAATTATTAGTGGTTGATAGGAATACTTGAAAACTATTTAAATGCTTATTTGATTGGGGCTGTAGAAAAAGGCAACTGCATCTCTGCAGAGGATTAAGACCTTTCCAATGAGTCTCCT